>APFE030973990.1:0-25120 GCA_000404065.3 Pinus taeda | reverse complement strand
GAATCGATCTCGTAGATCTCCCACTGAACAGGGTCTACCACAGGCCCGAGCGAAACCCCTCAGCAACAAAGGCGTCCACTTGAAGCCAAAACAGCTCTGATACCAAATGTAGGTTTTAACCCCGTACAGAATTTACCTGCATACGAATTCTAAATCACAGGAAAAATAAAAATGCGAGAGCATAACACATAAAACACATATACACAGAGATTTCACACTGGATCTCAAAACCGAGACTACCAGCTTGATTTTTCATTATGTTCCTTTCAATGTTACAATATATATTTATACATGCCGAAGCATCCAATACCATGGACTGAAAGACCATCACGTCCAATACCATGGACCAAAAAACCATCGATCCGATACCATGGACCGAAAACCATCGCGTCCAAAAAACATGTGCGAAAATCATGCATAAAACCATAGGTGGGTCCGCCCAACCTAACATAGGGTCCAAAACCAAAATTTTCCGGGGCGTTGCCCCGGACCACATAAAGTGGGGTTACGGGTACCCCTCAAACCCCCTATTAACTATGTGGAAAGAGTATAACACAACCCAACATCAAGTTGTTGTGCACCCAGATGACCAGGAGAAGACTGCATTCGCCACTCCTTGGGGCACTTTTATGTATTCCAAGATGCTTTTTGGGCTGATGAATGTTGGAGCCACCTTTCAGAGAGCTATGGATATAGCATTTGTGGGAGAGAAGGATAAGTTTGTCCTTGTCTACCTTGATGATATAACAGTGTACTCCAGCAACTATCAAGACCATTTGCAGCATTTGAAGAAAGTGTTCCTGAAGTGCAGAAGGTTTGGGATTTCAGTCAATCCTAAAAAGTCACAGTTTGCTTTAGAAGAAGACAAGTTGTTAGGACATGTTGTTTCTGCTGCAGGTGTCAGAATTGACCCAGAAAGAGTAAGAGAAATACAGACTTTGTCTGTCCCGAGATCAAAGAAGGATATCCAGTCCTTTCTGGGCAAGATAAATTTCGTAAGGAGGTTTATTCCTAATTTTGCAGAACTTGTAAAACAAATTACCTCCATGTTGAAAAAGGGGTCAGAAATCAAATGGACTGATGCAGCAAGAAAATCTTTTGAATCCATCAAAAGGGCTATTATGGAAGATCCTACTTTAATCAGCCCAAATTACAGAAAGGATTTCCATATATTTTCATTTTCCTCTGATGACACCCTTGCAGCAGTTCTGATGCAAGCAAATGAGGAAGGCTCGGAGCATCCAGTGTCATTTTTCAGCAAAACCTTAAGGGATGCTGAGATGAGGTATGATATCATTGAGAAACAAGAATATGCTCTTATAAAATCTTTAAAATCTTTCAAAATTTACATTCTACATTCCAGGATAATTGCATATGTGCCCTTTGCTTCAATAAAGAATGTCCTAACTTAGCCTGATGTTGATGGAAGAAGGGCTAAATGGATTGCAAAGCTTATTGAATTTAACATAGAATTGAAGCCCACCAAGTTGGTCAAAGGTCAGGGCCTTGCTAGATTAATGGCTGAAGAAAACTGCAGAATGTTGGACATGAAATGATACGAATAAATTCAGAAGATAGTCTGGCATTAGAAGAAACAGCTGAACCAGGGAAAAATCGTTCATTGGCAGAAAATATAGCTTCTTGTGAATGGTACTCTGCAATAGCTCAATTCTTGCTGAAGCTAGAAGTTCCTCCAAGCCTTAGTTCGAGCCAAGCTAGAACTATTAAGCTCAGGGAACCTAAATATTGCATCCATGAAAATTTGATCTACTGGAGGGACCCCTCTGGAATTTTTTGAGGTTTTTGGACAAAGAACAACCCATGGAAGTGATGTAGCAGTTTCATTCCAGCATATGTGGAGGACATCACTATCGGAAAACTACAGCTCACAAGATCCTCAGAGCTAGGTACTATTGGCCCACCTTATTTTCTGACGTCTTTCCATTTTTTAAATCTTGTGACAGGTGCCAAAGATTTGAAGGGAAGTAGCAATTGAAGTCCCTGCCCTTAAAACCCATACATGCTAGTGGCCCTTTTCAGCAGTGGGGCTTGGATTTCATTGGAGAAATCAATCCACATTCCAGTGGCCAGCACAGATGGATCTTAGTGGTCACTGATTACTTAACTAAATGAATTGAGGCCATCCCTACCAGAAAGTCTGATCACAATGTGTTCATGAAGTTCTTAACAGAGAACATCTTCACCTGATTTGGTTGTCCACATAAATTAGTCACAAACAATGCAGCAGCCTTCAAGGAAAAATATTGGTGGATATGTGTGACTCAATGGGCATTAAGCTAGTTCATTCCACCTCATATTACCCTCAAGGCAATGGTCTAGCAGAATCTTCCAACAAGAGCCTGATCAGGATAATTAAAAAGTTGTTGGAAGACAACAAAAAGAATTGGGATTCTAAGCTCAAATATGCACTTCGGGCTGACAGAGTAACCACCAAGAAATCCATAGGGAATTCTCCATTCAAGCTGGTATATGGAACTGAGGCTGTATTCCTGATTCAATTGACCTTCCATGTGGCAAAATTCTGACAAGAAGAGCAGAATGAGGAAGAGGACATGGCAAAAAGGATCACTGATTTAGTAGCGGCACATCAAATCAGAGAACAACTGGATTAAAAATCCATAGCACATCAAAAGAGAATCAAGGAAACCTTTGCCAGGAGGGCAATGATAGATGATTTTCAAGTTGGAGACTTGGTTCTTAAGTGGGATGCACTGAAAGAGAAGAAAGGAAACCATGGGAAGTTCGATGCTTTATGGACAGGGCCTTTTATCATTTCTTAGATCCAAGGGAACAATACTTTCATGCTGCGAAGTATGGAAGGAGAAATAGTTTTTGATGGACTAGTTAATGGGTGTTTTCTGAAAGTTTATGTTATTTAAGGTCTTTGGCCTTAAATTTGTAAATATGCTATTTCATCAGTTTTAGTATAGGCTCAATTAGACTCCATGCCCAATGGAACACTAGGAAATTTTGCTAATCTAGTTTCACAGGTAAGGCATTGGTCTGCAGTTCTTGAGACCTCACAGGGAGGATCTCATCCCCAAAAGGAGCCAATGTTAGCTCTACTATATAACATTGATTTTCTAAAGCTGGAGGCACACTTGGTCCTTGGTCGTGCTCGAAGAAGGGCTATAATGGTTACCCTCACCTTCTCCTTTACCTCTCTCACCCTCCCTTCATCTCCATTTCCCGTGCTTTGTTGTTAAAAATCATATAAAAGTCCCTTGCTCTTAAGCCCCAAGCGCTAAAACCCATACCCTATAAACTCGTGCCCATACGACTGCATGCCTTCACAAATTCTTCATCTGTAACCTTCGCCATCGATCTCCGCTTCCTGATCTAACAGCTCCCATCGTAGTAGCTTACTCGATCGTTTCTCCATCGTCTGATCATCTCCACCACAATCGGACGGCGTCCGTTCTCCCCACACCCACGAAGTAATGGCACGTTAACGTGTGATGGAGAGTCGTTTCCTCTCTCCTCCACTGCCACGCGTCACACTTTGAATGGGATAGTGCACCATTATCCTTTTACCGCCCAACGTCCTGCGGCGGTGAGATCAGAATGGCTTACCACTCTGACCCATGTTCCTGCTCGATAACATCCGCACGCCTTCTACGCCTGATGACTGTTAGATCTGTCCACCTGAGATCCAACGGTCCATGATCATCTCGCTCCCGCTTCTTCCGATACCATCCGCCGAATCATCTCCGCTGTCTATCTTCCTGATTCGACAGCCAATCTTACTCCTTCATCTGACTCGTCCACCCGCTATGCAGTTCGCATCCCTTGACTATTCTGTGCACCCGAAGGACGAAGGTGACAAGTCTTCTAGTACCATTTGCAGTGGTTCCTCAACAACCCTATTTAACCAACATTATGGCTCAGAAAGAAAAGGACAGAGCTCAAGTAGATAACTGCATTTAACAGTTATGGAACTTCATCCTATACGACACTCCAGCCACCTGAGAGGACAACAGAGCACCTGAAAAGATCAGATTCATCCACTACAACAAGCAAACACACTCAGAAGCTCCATCAGGCAACTAAATGAAGTTGGTGGTCAATTATGACCCCTCCATACTTAGAATGGTCGAGTGCCTTTGTATTGAAACTCTATATATACCTAGAAACAAGATGTAATCAGGGTTGATGGTTGATGTTTTGATGTAAGGTTCAACTTCTGGAGACTGTAACTATTTTGGCACTTGTAGCGTCTAATCTTCATTTTCAGCTAATACAAGCTTATTTTGTTGTTAATTGCTCACTTTCCATTTATCTTCTTTTCCAAGCTGTGCCTGATATGTTGTATTCCTAAACTCTTGATGTTTAGCATTAGAATAGCTATCATCCTATCTCTGTGCTAAAGTCTTGTATGTACCAGTGAATGAGTTATTCAGGTTTCTTTTCACTTAGTTCCAGAGAGCTATCATCCTGTTTGTGCATTAGGGAATTAGATTTGTAGACTTTGTTACTAGTTGCAGCTGGACATCACATGGTCTTGTGCATCTATTGGTGTGGTCAGTATTCTCCATATTCACCCAACCCTCAAATTGTGAGTAATTGGTGGTCTAAAGCCTTGTAGTCTCAGGGTGCTCATGCATGTTTGGAGTTAAACAAAGTAGAAGTGGTTATCTGGCTTGAACAAGCATCATTCCTTCCATTCATCCATTTGCAACAATAAGTTGAATTTATATGTTCCCGAGCATCTCCGAGCTACAACCTAGGAGAGTTTCTTGGGATGATAACAGGAGCGTTACTTGTATACGGAAATCCACAAAATTTTCTTTGCATCCTTTCCTTTTGAACTGTATGAGTGGATCGCGAAGTTAGCAGATAGCCAAGGAAGGTGTAGGCTCGACAAACCATTAGTGTGGACTCCAGAATTAGTGTGCAAACTAGAAGCATCAGAAGATAAGATAGCGCAAGTTGTGGACCATTGGCTCGATCGAATAATAGGAGGATTTATCACTGAGTTCACGATCGACACAACCATCAGCTATAGTGAGGTGGAACGACGTTTTATCAAGGGACCACGAGGTAAGTATATTAAATATTTGAACACTTGGATTAAGATGCTATTGTGTGAAAAGTGGGTTATGCAAATAAATTAATGTTTGGAACTATGCAAAGTGGGAAGATCTACAGAAGCAGAAGTCGTGAAGAGTTGGAAAACAATCCTTTAATCTTACCCTCGCGGGAAAGCGAGGAAGAGCTCGCGAAAGTTTCTCCGAGAAGTGCAGTCAGTCTGATAAGGCAACATATTGCGTGTTTTTCACCTCCACCCACACTGCCACCCGTCTCACCCTCCTCACCTCCATCTCCACCCACCCCACCTCCACCACCGCCATAGTTCAGTATGGCGAGTGCAATCAAACTACCAGTATTCAGAGTGGAAAACGAAGATCCGGACCAATTCTGGTTCATGGTAAGAGCAGTATGGGAAGTATAGGGCGTCGTGAATGACAATATTAAGAAGGCTACACTGGTAAGCGTGCTTCAGGATTGCACATTAACATGGTATATCAAGCATTCTAATGAACACCCAAACGCAGGAATTGCAGAGATCCAAGCCATGCTGAACAGGGAATTTAGCAGGCCAAAATCAGAAACACAATCAATCATCGAGTTTAAGGAGATCGCGATGCTCCCATGTGAGACCCCTTGGGATCTAGACCAAGCGCTGAAGAGTACGACCCACAATGCCAATATGACGTTAACAGATGCACAACATTGCACATGGTTTGTGGCCTCACTTACACCACACTTAAGGACGGCGTTGTCACAACAAACACTTTCCACCTAGGCCAAAGCGTTGGAGATGGAAATGAGATTGCATGAGACCTGTATACAAGACCCTGGGTTGGGAGTCCAACAAATCCACGTGCAACTGTAGAATCTATGTCTGGAAATACAAAGTTTGAAACAAGATAAGAAACCTCGGCCGGAGGTGCGCAAGGAAGTATGGTACATAAAATGCAAAGGCTAAGGGCATGACAAGGACCACTGTCTAGTGTTCGCGAACTATTTAGTACGAGGAGGGTCGATGCTGGTAAGACCTAAGGCATCGGCAGGGCCAAGCGCGACATCTGCATTATGGTGCACGATCTGCTAGATAGGAGGAAAACAAACCACAGATAATTGTCATTTGTTGCAGAAATATACGCAGATGTCCTAGCAATTGTTTTGTAATTTTTGCAGGTCGATAGGCCATGACGAATGCACCTGACAAAGCTATGAACTAATGATGGACCGGACTCCTGCCTACAAGGTGCAAATTGAAATGTGAGCCCTCGACCCAAATGCAGGGATGGCGCAAGCTAGGTTTCAGGGGCGTAGTTGGGGTCGAGGAGGAATGGGACTAGGAAGGGGTCCCGGACAACTAATTTGTTACAATTGCGAAGGGCTAGGGAACTATGCCCACGATTGTACAAACCTGACAAGAATATCATGCCGGTATTGTACTCAATCTGATCATGAGGAAAAAGACCGCCCTTCACTGATATCGAGGATGCACGAAAAGTGGGTACTCCAACCCCTTCCAACCCAGAATTTACAAATGATGAGGTCTGAGCCGCGTGAAGAAGACCTTAATGTAAACATGTTGCTCAGGAGTGGTATGACCACGGGAGATGATAAAGGGAAGCAGCTAGAATAAAGTGCGTCGGTTCGCAAGGCTCCTACAAAGGAACCCAAGTTTGATTTAGAACGCATGAAGGAGACATTCATGGAGGCTAAGAAGAGCTTCACGAAGGCCTCCACTTCAGGTAGTAAGGATCATCTAGAACCTGAGATGGATCCTTCAATGCTCACTACCTTTCTGGAGACAGGCATGAAACTAATGCACGACAACCAGGCAGTAAAAGGACTATAATAACTTATCGCTAGGTGCGCGGGGTCAAGAGAACTATGCATGGTCCGGAAACTTGGAAAGCATGCATTGCACACAGGAAGGGAAATGAGGTTGACTACACAAAACGGTGAATATGAAATGGATCAGGTAATCTTGGATGTGGGTTCGGACAGAAATGTACTAACAAAGCAAACATGGGAATGCATGGGCATACCCACATTACAATGGTCCCCTATTCAGTTACGAATGGCGAACCAACATAAGGTTTTTCCTATGGGAAGATTGCAAGGGGTAATAGTCAATATTGAAGGTCTGAACGCACAGGCAGATATGAAGTGATAGATATTGTTGATGACAGCAATCCCTATCTCGTGTTGCAAGGAATAGACTGGGCCATTGATATGAACAGAGTCATAAATATGAAGAAGTACAAAATTATCTTTGAGAAAAAGTCACTACGCGTGGTAGTACCACTAGATCCAGCCGAAGGAGCGTGATACATTGAACCAGTGTGTGACGATGATAGTGATGACGATCTCGATTGTATTTACAAGATAATTACAAGAGAAGAAGATTGGGTGAATTTGACTACAGATGGAAGGATTTCAGGGGAGCACGAAAGCTCCTGCACTTCGGATTTAGATGAAGAGATAGAGCAATGGCAAAATCAACTGCACGAAGTAACAACGCTTAATTACAACATGATGATTAGATCATTGCGCTGCGTGACAACAGAGGAAAGGGAGTTGCCGACATATGATGGATTAACAATAGTGGATGAATTTCTGAGAAAATTTGAAAGCACTGTTCCAGAACAACAGCGATTCGATGTGCAAAAGTGGGCACTGCGCGCCACACCCGCACGATGGTTGGGTACGCATCAAGGAAATTTTGAGGACTGGCACGGATGTAGAAGGATGATGCGCCTGCATTTTGGAAAACCACAAATACGACTAGTAGACAAATATGACAGATGAGATGATCCACGTACGCACCTTGCGAAATGGACCAAGGTCTACAGGGAAGAGCCACATCCTGAATGGGTACACTTATTCTACCATACCCTGGACGTCATACCCATGAATTGGTATACTGAGATGGAGCTTTGCCATGGTACGGGCAAATGGGATATCTTGCACGAGGGATTTTTGTTAACGTTCACATTTGAAGATCGTTGGTCAAATACTATTGACGGTGTGCTACAAGCAGTAAAAGTCGCTATCTTCAAAATACCACAGGAGCCAATGGGAGTACTTCAGCCAGAATAGACAACACAGTTAAGCAGCACACTGGAGTGTTATAACGTGAATGTTAAGGAGGATGATGAGGACCCACGGAACATTAACATTTCAGAAATAGAAGGTTGTCATGAGATTTGTGGACCATCACTTGAAGATGCCAACATCACCGCTCCGCTAAAAACGAAATAGGTCAACATTAGAACGGAGACAGAGCCAAAGTACGCAATGCTTGGGGATTATTGGGACAATGCCACGATCGATAAAGTCGTTGAGTTACTCCGTGAATACCAAGACTTGTTCCCAACTAAAATTATGGACTTAAAAGGGATCATGGGCGATTTAGTGATGATGAACATCACCCTGAAACTTGACGCGAAGCCAGTTAAACAATGACCATACCGCTTGAACCCAAAGTACAAAGAAAAGGTCCGCGACGAATTAGACAAAAGGCTCACAGTCAGAATTATTGAACCAGTGGAAGAATCCAACTGGGTGAGTCCTATGGTAGTACAGGAGAAAAATAGAAGGGTGAAATAAGAATATGTGTAGACCTCAAGACGTTGAACGATGCCTATGTACACGATCCATTCCCAACACCATTCACAGATGAAGTACTAGAGAATGTTGGTGGTCAAGAAGCATACTCATTCACGGATGGGTTCTCATGGTACCATCAGATCAAGATCACACCAGAAGATAGGAGAAAGATGACCTTTGCAGCAGAATGGGTATGCTTTCAATACACCATGATGCCATTTGGACTTAAGAATGCGCCAGCTATATTTTCGTGCATCGTGGTAGCCGCGTTCAAAGAATACATCCACAAGTTTTTGGAGGTCTATCTGGATGATTGGACTATTTTTGCGTTAGTTAAGCACCATGCAGTGAGCTCACGTTTGATGCTGGATACTTGCTGCTGACACCAGATTGCACGGAACTTGAAGAAGTGCACATTCCTCATTCCCTTTGGAAACCTGTTGGGACATCTGGTCTGCAAACAAGGACTGATGGTGGACCCTGTGAAGATTGCTGTTATCCTAAATTTGGAAGCACCGCGAAGTGTTAAACAACTGCGCACTGCCTTGGGACACACTGGATACTATAGGAAGTTCATCAAAAGTTATGCCCAAATAACCGCGTCGATGGAAAAGCTATTGAAAAAAGATGTTACATATTTCTGGAATGATGATTGCATGAAGAGTTTAGATGTCTTGAAGGGGAAAGTAGCCTCCGCACCAATCCCGGTCTTCCCGAAATGGGACGTGGAATTTCATGTAAATGTTGATGCGTCATGTATCTTGTTGGGAGTCATACTCACACAGGAAGGCACAGACAGTGTAGATCAGCCGATCGCTTTTGCGAGTCGAAGATTTTCCAAAGTAGAAAAGAACTACTCTACCACTAAGCGTGAGGGGTTGACAATGGTGTACACGCTCTAAAAATACCAACACTATTTACTTGGAGGATATTTCAAGATGTATACCAACCATTCTACGTTGAAATACCTTGTGAACACACCTGTGTTGGGGGGCGAATATCCAGATAGATTTTATTGTTTCAAGAATATGATTTTGAGGTCATATTCAAGCTAGGACGCTTAAATGTCAGACCAGGCCACTTCTCACAAATTGAGACGGGCGAGGAACCAACAAATTTGGAGGAGGGACTACCTAACGCATAGCTCTTTGCAGTGTGCGTCACAGACAGACACTTCAAAGATATAATCTATTTTCTAACAACAAGGATTGCGCCAAAGGAGTACTCAATCCAACAGAAGAAGGAATTGGTGGTGCGTGCGACAGACTTTTCTTTCATCGCGGGGCACCTCTACAAGATGGGCAACGATGAGATATTGCAAAGATACATGCATCAATTTGAATGAGGTCAGATCCTCGTGGAAGCACATGGGGGAACTTTAGGAGGACACTATGTAGGATGCGCGCCTGCATAGAAGATTCATCACGTAGGGTTATGGTGGCCGACCCTGCACCAACATTCGAGAGCGCACTGTAAGGCCTGTGATATATGTCAAAGGACGGGAAAACCATCACGAAGGGACGAGATGCCACTAAATCCGCAAATTACACTGCAGCCATTTGAGAAATGGGCAATCGACTTTGTGGGCCCGATCAAACCTCAGGGAAAGATGGGTGCGTACTATATCATCACCGCGACAGAGTACCTGACACAATGGGCGAAAGCGTAGCTGGTTAAAGACTACACAGCCTCTATGGCTACAAGGTTTTTGTTTGAAAACTTGTTCACATGATTTGGATGTCTGAAAATCTTAATGAGCGATCGTAAAACACATTTCCTAAATGAAACCATCAGTGCGCTCATAAAAGGTTTCCAGGTGTATCATAAAAAAAGTACACTGTACCACCCACAGGCCAATGGAACAGTAGAGGCATTCAATAAAATATTCGAGATTGCGCTGACCAAAGTATGGAACGCGCAGCGGAACAACTGGGACCTATGCGTACCTACCGTGTTATGGGCGTATAGGACAACATGCAAGAAATTAACGGGATAGACACCCTTTCGGTTAGTCAATGGTACAGAAGTTGTCATGCCGATGGAATACATCGTACCTAGTCTGTGAATAGCAACGCTCACAGGCATGATGGACCGCGAAGCTCTGAAAGAAAGGCTCGAGCAATTAGAAGAACTCAAGGAAGAACAGTTTCTAGCTGGATTTCATCAACAAGTACAAAAACAACATGAAAAGGCCTGGCACGACTGCCATATCAAGTTGCTCAACTTCAAGGTAAACGACTTAGTAATACTGTATGATAGTAAGTTTGAAATTTTTTTGGGAAAATTCAGAATGCATTGGCTGTGACCATATGTGGTAAAAGAGGTCACAGATGGAGGCGCAGTCTAGCTGATCAAACTAAATGGAAAATCCTTCCCAGGAAAAGTAAATGGCAGTTGTTTGAAACCCTACACGGGGGGCCGAATCTCTGACTAACTGACTGAAGCACAGTCTTCGCGACCTGAGGAGCCGGATAATTGTGTGGGACTATAAACACATGCATTAGATGTTTGTACCAAATAAAGGACATGATTCAGACGCAGATGATTTAGAAGCCAGAACGCAGCATGTCCAACAAATCGCAGAATAGTGCATTGCAGACCTCCGAGCAGTACGGGACCAGTTGGGAGGACTCCACGCCAAGATCACCACACCTGCAGAGTGACTCAAGATGAGTCACGATGATTTTGTTGGGGGCCTGTTGGGCATGGAATCCACCCACAACATGTTTTGGGGCTCAAAGCCCGAGTTTTGGTCAAAGGTTTTGTAAGACTCCACGAATTGCAGGTGCGGAGCGCGAAGTATAGGTTAAGTCATAGGGTTGTCCGCCCTAAAATATTGTAATGTAATGTAAAGTCATGTCGGCCTACCCATGGTCTGCGGACCATGGAATTGTATAAATAGAGCGAGGCTCTAAGTTGTAAAAATAGCTAAGGAATAAAAGAGAAGAGTATGAATGGTTCAAGTTTAGAGTAGGAGTCTAAGAGTATTGGGTCGTAGTAGTAGGAAGAGGCTCTACAACTGAGTGTGCAGAGGCCTAGTAGAGTCCGCAGCTGAGTGCACAGAACCCTACAACTGAGTGCGTAGGGAAGTGTCGAGTCTGTAATTTGAGTTGAAGATTAATAAAGAGAACTTGATTCCTATTTCTGTGTATCTCCTGTGCATTTCCTTCTTTACGTTCATACTGTTTTATTTATCATGCGCACTGATATGATTGATGAATGTGTTGTAATAATCATTAGTCGTACATAAAAAATTTATGTAATCAAATAATAATATATTAAATAGCAAGGAACTTGGATATTATAAGGGTTGTGCCTCGACTAGGGTTGTGCGGAAGCAGCACCGAAGATTGCGAAGGGATAACAAGTGTGCGTAGCGATGAGTCAGACTGCGGACCTCCAGAAGCTCATCAAACATCCCCAGGGTGTGGAAACCTAGTTTTAGCACCCTCCCATACTACTTCGGGTGAGACCTCAGCCCGTGCTCCACAGAATGTTGCCGAAAGGGATAATATTACCAAGATTTGCTTGGCTAAATCACCTTTGAACCTGGGTCAGGCCCACACAAGCCAACACTGCACTATGTCGTTTTCCAATTGTTGCTGCTCAACAATGGAAAAGCATCCAAATTTTATGAACTAACTGTGTTCAACATAATACCATGTGAATGTTGGAATTTGACTACTACTAGTCTTTGACCCTCTGAATCTTCTGCAATGCTGTTGACTTCTGCATTGTGCCATCTACACTGCTGCCAACCTTGCTCTGCATTGATCAATCTTTGGTCTCGGGCTACTGCATCTGTCTCTCCAAACAATCCACTACATCATCTGACACTAAGTCCATAATACTACTGAATCGTGGGCTCCCGTAGCAAAGAATTGATCCAAGAGGTGGAATTCTCAATGATCCTACCCACATGTAGTCCTCCCGACTATAGCTCAATATCACCCCATTTTCCTCTTGGAGATGCGTGGGCACTCATGGAAAACTGATCTTCATCAATTTTTGTTGGAGAGGCCATAGGATCATGTTTCTCATCCTTACCTTTTTCTTCAAAGGACATTGGGATGCAAAGTGGCCCATCTCACCACATCTAAAACAATTCACCTTCGAAATGTCCTTCTATGTCTACTTCTACTCTCCCTTTCATGCTAGAGTTGTGTTCTCTTCGGTCTTTGTTCCACTCCCATTGCTGCTATTGAAGAGCTTCCCACATATCCTCCCATGAAGGTAGTCTTTCCCTGCCCAATATACGTTGGAATAAGACTTGCCATTCATCTGAGACTCCATTCAAGCCTGTCCTTACCATTGCGGTAGACTAAGGAGTAGACCCCACTACAACAAGCTAGGATCTAGTGTCCTAAAGACGTTGAAGATAACAGTTAACCCCTTCTCCCTTCTCCATCAATGTCTACTGCAAATTTTGTTCTAGGTACATCTTTCATTGTTCCGAAGAACCTTCATATAATGAAGACAAAGCTTCCTAGATCTCTCGGGTTGTATCTTTTCCCTGCAAGTGTGAGACCACATGATCTCGAACTCCATCGAGTATGAACCTCTTTTCCTTTCCCTGCTCGACCTTGTACTTCTTCTTCTTATTGTTTTCCATGGGAAAAACCGCAACACTCTTGGCGTAGGCTTTGAGATCATACTCCTCCAGAATAGCTAAGATTTTGGTCTTCCATATGACATAGTTGGAAGCTCCTTCCAACCTGTCCTGATCTCTCAGCCCATGTGATGCCATCTCACCCAAACTACCGAATTGACTCCTTTTAGTCACTGCTCAACACTGATCTGTTGTCGGGCAAGTGAAAAATTTGAACTTTTGGCGAGAAAATTCCTTTAAGGAGAAAATTCTACTTTTATGTGTCTTCGCTCTTTTCCGACGGATTTCTGCCCCGACAGAAATTGCGCCGTTCAAGCATTGCCCTGAGGCTGTACATCACTCCCTCTACCTCTACAAGCTCACAAACTGGAAATCGTACCTCTCTATCGACTCTCTCAGAGAGAGATTTCCTCGGAATCTCTGCTTTCCCGGCAAGGACTACGCAATCCCTTCAAGGGGATTAAAATTGCTGCCATATGTAGCTATTGGCCTCACTGCTCAGTGTTGGATCTGGTCTTCCTGTTTCAAAATCAATGCTCTGATACCATGTGAAAATTCCTACACTCAAGGAACCCCTACTGCAGCAAAATTGAATTTACTTCTTCGACTTGATTTTAATATATATTATCAAGTTATTTTATGAATACTAAAGTAAATTACTTTTGCAACCTACACTACTTTAAATTTGATTACATGAAACTGAAAACTAAGAAAAGAACAAGATACATAGGACATAGTTATTTTTTGACAAAATAGTCCCTAGAAAAACCCAATGATGGAAAATCGGTGCAAAGACTCTAAGGATTTTCTATTATTAAACAATAATTATGAATACAATGTTGGTTTCCCTCCTGGAAAACTAGTGACAGAGAAAATACAATGGCGGAAAAACTGAGTGAGTTTTACCTCACTTCACAAGGCAGATTCCGACAGATCCAACAACAAAAATTGGTTAACCCCGACTACTTCTATGCTGGCCCTGCCTCAGCCTTACAGGCTCTGCGTCAGCTCTACTCTGTCTCTTTTGCCTACTACTTCAACCTTCCCAACAGTTCCATGAATTCCATTTTTCTGCGTGGAGGGCAGCTTCTGCTTCTATGCTTGCCCTTTTGGCTCTACGTCAGGCCTGTGTGGGCCCAAATTGGTGCAATGTCAATCCTCTTAGCTACTACACTGCCTCCAATAGCTTCTCTCTACCTCTATGTTAGTACTCCCAAACTATCCATGCCCCTCTACTGCAACTGATCACTCAATTTGAATTTCTCATCTTCTTAGCCGCAGAAATCGAACTCCAAATCAATGTTCTCTCCATGTGTGTTTATAAATGAACCCCAAGCCTCCTTATATATTTCTCATTGAGACTTTAAGGACCGAGATTAAGTTTCTAATTAATGGCTAAGGTTAAAACTTGATTTGATCCACTTTATAGAATATTCTCACCCATATTTTGATTAATACCCATTAATACTTTAATTTTACTAAGTTTAGACTTAGGAACCCCATTAAAAATATTAATTATTTTAATAAAATACAATCCATGTGGAATTTCACCAAATAGTTTCTGGGTTATTTATAAATTATGTGCCTTAGCCTCTCCACCACTTTTCATGGCTAGAGCGCATCTGATGCTACCAAAAACGAACACCCAACACCATACTACTCTTTGTGTTCGTAGGGAGAGTCTCTGTAGTCAACCATCTTGCTAGCCATTTGATATTTATTCCTGCAAGGCATAGTATGTTAGATAAACCAATCACAATAAATTAATTACCTTAGCATAACTTGGGGAGGGTACTTGTATGCAAGATTACCAAATCAACATGATACATGTATAACGTAATCATAACAACATATAGAAATACACCAATAAATGTATGAACACATAAACATCACTCTAACTAGGATCCAATCATCAATGCAAGGGCATATCAACAATGCATGTTATGACCTCATGCATGACAAAAACCATTACTCCATTATACACATTCTACATGCAACCAAAAATATGCATAAGTAATGCCAAAACAATTACAAATACGCATAGCCACATGTAGTCGAACATACTTTGATCAGTTCTTGTAATCAACCTACAAGATTGATGCATGTAATCAAAATATTCAGAAATTTAACCTAACACACATGGATGTAATTAGGTACCATGAAATCGACATGTAAGCAACACATAATCCATACACAGTCAGTCACATACTCATTTCAAATACATTTCATGAAATCAATAACAATTTTTCTATGATAACCATATTGCAACCCTAACCTAACATCAAGAAATTGCAACAAGTATATTTAAGTGTAAAATAAACACATGAAATTGACATGCATGCATGACCAACACATAGCCCATCTAGTCTAAGGGGTGAAACATGCTCTAATGCCACTCTGTAACACCCTCCTCCCACATTGACCCAAGCAACCATCCAATCGGGGTAAACATGCGATGAGATGCCACTATGATATGATTCGGCCTCCTAATTTACCTTAAGGAAGTGGAACTGATAGAAACACACCATAAAAACATCCAACATCATCAAAAAAACCCTCAGAAGATAATTCAACCACTCAGACAACCTGTTCGTGAGTCCCACTATTGTTTTAGGTCTCTTGGGCCATAGTCGCTCTCATGCTATGTGCAAGGGAGTGACCAACAACCTAAAGTTGCTCTCACAGGCATGCCTGCCAGTGACTATGGACCAAAATTGTCAGTGTTGTGCTAGAGACCCCAGAATTTAAGCCACTTTTTCAGGCTCTCATGCTATGTGCAAGGGAGTGACCAACAACCTAAAGTTGCTCTCACAGGCATGCCTGCCAGTGACTATGGACCAAAATTGTCAGTGTTGTGCTAGAGACCCCAGAATTTAAGCCACTTTTTCAGGCTCAGAGCCCAGGACACTGCCTAGAACTGATCCATCTCTTTAAATCAGTGAAGTAACATGGAAATTAAAGTACTAAAGAAAATATTTGTTCAAGACCTTGAATCGATCCCTACTAGACATGATAGGCATTTTGTCAAATAAATCATCGACATGTAATCTATAGGTGTAAACAAAAAAATTAAGTGTAGGGATCTCATACTTATCTGAGAATCGCTATGAACCATTATTACTTCATGCCATTTTCTGCATTACATCTATTAGGTCATAGCCACATTATCCATTCACATACAAGTAAAAGCATGTTGAGAGCCATACATAGTGTTGTCATAAAATGTGCATATAACCAGCATAATAGGAAAGAAAATACAATAAACATATCAGTCATCAAATCCATAAATACATCAGTACCTTTACACATGAAAATCAAGAGAATGGATTTCTCATTAATGAATGCAATGAACCAGCCGGAGATGGGACTGCCACATTCCACCCAACTGTAGAATGGTTGAGCCAAATCTCTCTTCGTCCATTCACCCTTGTGCCATATTCCAAGCATCAATGTGGGATCTCATAAAAAACATCATTTAAAACTCATCTAGGGTTTCCATAGGCCATCCACCTTAACCCATCAAACAATGATTCCGCCTCGCAGTCAAACATCACCAAAACCATCACCAGATCGGTCTTCATCCAAGCCATCCAGGGCTCCAAAGAATTTGTTTCAACCAAGGCTCCACGACCAGTAACTCAACCCACAACTGTCATTGGGCTCTAGAGCGTTTATACAACCAAGGCTCTAGGACTAGTAACTCAACGCACCAAGGGCTCCAGAGTGTTTTTCCAACCTAGGTTCTAGGACTAGTAACTCAACCCAAGTTGTTACAGGGCTCCGGAGCATTTGTCCAACCAAGGCTCCAAGAACTAATAACTCAACCCAAGCTAAGAAAACATGAGAACCAACCAAAAAAAAAATGAAAATAACCCACAATCACCATTGCTATCCAGGAAATGGAAAAGGGCTAGGAAATCCACTGTCAATCTAGGCAATCCTCCATGCCAATGACAGATCATGACCAAGAATACAGATGCATATGCCATGCATATCCAAACTAGTGAATAAATCATACATGCAACTCGGTACCTACAAGAAAATATGATGTAGCTACTAATGTTGATGCCTTCTTGCGTCTCCCTGCTCTTCCTTTGCCTTCTTTCTCCAAGAATCCAAGTATGCCACACCCTCCAAGAAAACTCTAAGTATTGAAGAGTATGAGAGAGAGATAATAATGAGAGATAGCTCAAACACTGAACTAACAAAATGTTACAAATTGATCCTCATAAGCCTTTTTATGAATGAGGCCTCTATTTTCTTCATTTTTCTCCTCACATGCAACCTATGACCTTTCACCTCCTTTTTCTCCTAATTTCCATTATTTTCATAAATAACTGTGCCAAAATACCTTTTAATGCCTTAGCAATTGCCTTTTCCAATTTCCTTAGCCATAAACAACCAAATGAACACCCCCTAGGATGTCTTTCCCAAAATTCAGCGTGGAATAAGTGTCCCAATAATCCGTGGTCATTGTTTTTAACATTTATTACATGGAATTTTCACCAGGGTTGTTACACCAAGAGTGTTTCACTCTTTACTCTCCTAGATATATTGTAGATGATCCTTCCGACCAAGCTTCCTGCAATTTTCATGAGTTTGAGACCTATCTTCAAATAACTTGCCATTGAGAGAGTGATATTTTCTTCAAATTTTTATTTTCCTTCCTTCAATTGTTAGCCAACAAAGTGATCTTCAACTAGTCCTTCTTTCACCTTTGCTCTCATAACATGTTAAGAAACCAATTCATGTAGATACTAGGGTTTCATTCCTCTTTTCTTGATAATTACTTGTGATTTATGTTGGATACTTTTAATTCTTTATTATGTTGTCTTTCATCAAGGAACTACCAATTCAAATGTATATGAAGATCACAAGAACAAGAGAAACAAGATGTAGGCACACAACCAGGGAAAAGCCCCTATCTAGAGAAAAACCCAATCCAACTCTTCCACTAGTATATTCAAAGCAAGATGAGACAATCCAAGGCCCTTTAGATCTAGACAAAGACCTCCTCAGATTAATAATTTGACCCTTCCTTCAAGTAGATAATCCTTGCCAATGTCGCCAAGTGTCATCTCCTCAAATGCAACTTCAATCCATAATTTCAGCCCTTAGCTTCAGATTTTCAGACCTGCAATTTTGGCCCCCAGATTCAATCCAAAAACTTCGCACATGTGAGAGAGAGAGATGCCCATAAACTTGATTTTTTTGTTTCCCAACTTCTTCCTTCCTTCTCATCAACTTCTCTCTTCTTTTCTGCCTCTTTCTCTTGTAGATCGAACTTGTTGAGTGTATGCTTCAAATGAGTTGAGTTTCTTCTCTATATATACTCCTTCAGATGGGTCAAATAACCCTAATCCAAGATGATTTCATGAGGACGTGGCTGACTTGGTGCGGGGATAACAAATGATACTTTTGAATAAAAATAATTACTTTTACATGATACAAAATCTCAAGAAGGGTCTAATAAAATTGGCAATGACTATATGACTCTTAATAAAACCTAGAATCCTTCAATGAAGGTTATGACCTAGAAAATAAATGAAAGAGCATGAAAACTATGCTTCTATAATAATTTTCTTTTACAATAAATTTTCTTTTGAAAAATATAATTATGAAGGCTGAAGCTAGTTACATTCTTCAACACTATGGAAAACCCAGGACTATGATTTAGGTTGAAGAGATTAAGGTAGTGAATAGAACCTTGAAGTTATGCTAATGAAGGTAATTTTGTGATCCTATGATTGTTGAATTTTGAAGTATGGAGGATTGTTCATAAGGGTTTTGGACTATCAGAAACTATTATTTGGTATGATAATTATTGTATGGGATACCAACTGTGGCCTAGATATTATGATTTTACCAAGTCCTTGTTGAATGGGATGACCTTATAAATCTTGAGTATGATCTTTTTGGTGGATCAATAAGAATGTTGTAAGGGAAACCTTGGAGACGCCAAGAAATAATAAGAGGGGTGAGTAACCCTATGGATATTAAAATATATCTTATGATAAAAATCTTGAAAAGCAGTCTCACTGATGCCATAAGGACTGACAACAATAACACAAATAGAGGTTTGTGGACAATCATCTTAAGAGGCAGCTGGAGGATTGTTGAGTAAAGACCTTGGGAGTTGATTACTTTGAATGAACATTGAAGCTGAGTTGACTAAGTGGAGGAATCAACCAAGTTGTTCTCAAAAAATGGAACTGGTTGTAGAAACTGTGTAATGGACTATCTTCAAGGCATAATACAATGTAGGAATTAGTAGTGGTCATAATTATAGATGTTGTAGGTAAAGATCTCAAGAACATGATAATGATCTGTTAGGAGGAAGATTTGGAGCCATTGAAATTGCAAGATAAGTAGTCTTAAGTGGTAAGAGGATAACTACAGTTACAAGTACCATATGTAAGAAAAGTATGAGTGCTTCTAACAGCATATGAGACTTGTTAATGAATTATCCCTAGTTGATAGGGAGTGGGCATGGATTTCTCCTCTCAGGTTAAGAGAGAGTATGGTTGGAAACTGTTTCTCCCTCTGTCATGTACTATATCAGGACTAATAGCCATAAGGATAGTGCATGCATCACAAATAGGGAGAATGATGATTTGATTTAGTTTGGTTCTCCTTCTGTTAGGTACTATGATGGATTAGGGTTGATATCCTAATTCAAGTACATGGACTTGGATAAGGAGAATGATGGAATGGATAAGCATGTTGGACAAACATTCTTGAGTCATGTAATGTGATGGATGAGGATGGAGATCTTATGTCACATGGACATGGATAAGAATGGTCTAATGGACAAAAATGTCCTTGAGGGAAATGGTCTGGTGGTAGATATACTCTTGGTGTCCTAGGTGGAGTATGTACCTGTTGTAGTGGCTGCAACACCCTCTAAAATTTTGGCCTACACTCAAATTTTGGAGCCTAATACAGATCCTTTGATCAGTCATTCCATAGTCACTTATTGGTAAGCTGATGATTTCAATCTCCCTTCTTCATTTTCAAGAGTTGTTCATGCTTTTATCCTTATATAGAAAGTGTCATCTTAGGGCATGGGAGTTATCGCTTGTCACATAAAGGGAAGTTTTGTTTTGCTTCAAGGAGAGATATTTGTGAAACTGAGTTGTTCCCATCATATAGACATGTTTCACACTCATTTCCAAAGTTTCACACACTATTAAACAAGTGTCGCCATTATCCTTACATAGTCTATCGTCAGAGCCACACTTGTTGTAAGTTACCGCAAAGGTTGTTGCATTAAGTGAAGTATGTTTTTATATGTTCTAGATGATCTATGGTGTAACGCTAAGTGTCCAAGTGTGTGGTCACAGTCAAGTTCTATCATTGTTCACATCGGTTCGACTGATCCCACACTTAGCCAAATTCTGGAGGATTCCTAACAACCTAGCTTCATCCAACCTTCCTAAACTACGCACTTTGCATCTGCAACCCTGTTGGCATTATGGCACAGGTTTGGAGCCATGGCACAGATGTTGTCCTTGGTGGCAACTCTCTTTGGTAACAGATCTCAGTTCAGGCTTTCAGAATTAAGGAAAAGACATATACACAGGTTCATCTAGATAAAGACGCGTATACACGCGGGTTAGACATTACAAAGGCGCGTATATGTTGAAGAACTTACCTTTGGTCCGTGGCAGTTAGTCCTTGGTATTTGAACCTATGGTTTTGGACCATGGTACCTCATCAAAAGTGTTGACCCCAAGTATTGGGTCCATTGTATTGGTTTATTATGGTTTTGGACCGTGGTATTGTGGAAGGCCTAAGACTATAAAAGAGGAAGGAGATCATGTGGCAATGCATCATTATTGAATATCTGATAAAGTGCTAGATCTGGAATACTGGTAATTGGGTTTTGGTGCAGATATGGATCTGAAGGAAGAAGGAACCTTAGCGCAAAGAGAAGGATAAATTCTATTGATGGGTCATAATCTTTAAGCTTGAATGATAGTATCTCTGTATGATTTTGGTCTGTTATATGTGGCGCTTACTTGATCTATAACACTGATAATCTGGGTTAATTTGTGTTTGAATATGTGAACAAGCGAATTATCCTTTATAGATCTGTACCCAGGTTCAGTGAAGCAAAGGCGTGTATACACGCTGGTTCAGTGAATGAAAACCGCGTATACACAGGTTGTTCCAAACACATAAGAGTATGCACGCATGTTGCAGGTTATTGAAATAGCATATATATTTTGAATTGTGATCTAGCTGCTTCTGTTTATTACTGCTGTGTTCTGGGTTCAGATTTTGGTGTGTGGTTTCTGGTACTGTGTTTTGGGTACAGCTGTCAGAGAAGTATCTACTTGATTCAGATCTAATTGGTGAAAAGGAGATTGGTTGATGGAGAAATTCTTGATGATTGATTGATGTTCATGGATCCAGTCTGAAAATTCATGAAATGTGGTCCTTGGAAGAAAGAGAAGGTTGTTGCCTTCTGTAGGCCAGCACCTACGTACTAGTATCTTGGCTAGTGCAAGAGCTAAAGGGGGTTGTAGCTCCCTTCCCGGAGAAGCTGGAGAATGAGAGAGGGTTGTAGCTCTCTACAGGTTGCAGCCTACGTACTGGTAAAGGACTGCACCAGTACATTGTAAAAGAAGTTTCTAATTTAAAAGAAGATGGAGATGAATTGTAGCAGGTGGTTTTCACCCACATTGGGTTTCCACCTTATATCTTGGGTTCTTGTGTGTGATTGTCTTTCTTCTTTGTTTTACTGTTTCTAGTTTCTGGTTATTTGATTCTGAAACTCAGATTAACAATCAACATCAGAAAGATAAAGTAAATTAAAAGTTTGCTTTGTATATGCGGGTCTCCTTCTGCATAATTGTGTATATACGCGGGTTTAATTAACTGAAGTAGCGTATATCATTTATTTTGAAAAAAGAATATTTGACTTGATAATAATGATTCACCCCCCCCCTCAGTATTATTTCCAACAATTTGTATCAGAGCAGGTACTTCAGAAGAAGCTTGATCACTTGAAGGAAGATCTTTCATCATGAGCAACTACGAGAGGGAAGCATCAATCAGGCCACCGATTTTTGATGGGACAAACTTCGTATATTGGAAGCTAAGATTTACTGCCTATCTTCAATATCTTGGTACAAAAGTCTGGGATATCATAGATACAGGGTATACTTTTCCATCAGCAACTCCTACAGATCTGGCTGAGAAGAATAAATATGAAACAAATGCAAAGGCAGTCAATACTCTATTAGGATGTCTATCTCAATCAGAATTTGTCAAGGTTATGCAGTATAAATCCGCAAAAGAAATATGGGACAATATTGTACTGAGCCATGAAGGAGATGATCAGGTAAAACGAGAAAAACTTCAAACCCTCAGAATTCAGTATGAAAATCTCAGAATGCATAATGATGAAAGTATGGCTAACTATTTCCTTCGTGTGGATGAGATTGTTAATTGTATGAAAAACTTGGGTGAAGAAATAAAAGAGGTTGTTGTGGTTGAAAAAGTTCTAAGATCTTTGTCCCCTAAGTTTGAATCTAAAGTTTCTGCAATAGAAGAAAAGGAGAATCTACGAAACCTTACAATGTCACAGCTTCCCGGGATTCTAACTGCTTATGAAATGAGGAAAGGAGGATCATCAGACAGGAGAGAAGCAGGCTTTCAAGGCTTTAGGAAAAGGAGACTACTATGAAGAGAAGAAGAATCAATTTTTGTCAAAAACCTTCAATGGGGTACTGGAAGATTCAGAGGTAAGTTACCTTTCAAATGCTTTGCTGTGGGAAGAGTCGGTCACTATGCTGCCAAATGTCCTCATAAGGATAAAACTGACAAAGGGAAGGAACCTGTTAGATGGAACAAGAAACAGAATGTAACTAAGAAAATTTACTACACTCATTAAGATAGTGATCGTCTTTCAAATAGTGATGAAGATGAACGAGGTAATAACTATAAAGTTTTAATGGCCTATGACGATGATAATTACATGGATGCAATAGATGGATGGTTTTTATGAAGAGATTTCTAGACTCAAAACATGTTTAGAATAAAAGAATGTGGTCATTGATACTCTGTAATTCCAACTTGATGAAATAGAAAAATTTCTTGAGAAGTTAGAATGTGAAATTGTTGGCCTTAGAAAAGAAATTGAGAAAACAAAGGCGCTTAATCTTAAATTTGTTAAAGGATCTGAAACTCTGGATGAGATTATCAATGTACAACATTCTCCACTAATCAAGACTTGTCTGGGGTATAATGGAGAAGCATCTCAAGCATCCACCTCAAAAAGTTATCTTGATGCAACAAGGAGGAATGAGCAAAAGCTAAATGGAGATCATCAGGTAAAACAGGGATGAATTACATCAAGAATAAACAAAGACTACCAGGTAAATCAGGGGCAATCCACCTTAAGGATGAACAAAAGCTACAACCAGCCACAGGTAAAATCTTCTCAATTTGGCTCAAGAATGGATGACAATAGAAACTACAATCATTTGGCAGGTAGATTTGATAATCGGAGGAGTTTCTTCAATGGCCAATGTTTCTCTTGCCATAACTTTCGCCACAAAGCAGCTCAATGTGTTGCCTATAAGACAATCATGACTAGAGAAGCTCAAAAACTAAGAAGTATGATTGGAATCACAAAAAGGACCTATAACAACTTTTCCGCCCTTGAAAATGAAATTGAATGTTCTATTTGTAATAACTTCGGTCATGAAGATTCTGAATGCAGGAGCCGGTTTTGGAAGACAACTCAGAAGGAACAAACTTCAAGTGCCAGAACATGGAGAATGAAGGAACCGCAACCAGAAAGATGTGGGATAGCTTTATATGTAGAAGGACAAGAAAATCAACGGTACCTTGACAGTGGATGTTCAAAGCATATGACAGGTGATTAAAGAAAAACTTGAATTCATATAGTGTTTTAGAAAAGGGAAAGAAAGTTTTCTTTTGAAATGATACCCCTGCAGTCATAAAAGGAAAAGGCACTGCTCAATTGAAAAGAAAAGGTCAAAGCTGGAAATGTTTTGTATGTTGATGGCTTGAAGCATAATCTACTGAGTGTCAGTTAGATGTGTGATCAAGGAACCGAGGTAATTTCGATCAAATGGGTGTAGTGTTCGTGATCTTGATACAGGAGAAACAGTGATCAAAGGCAGAAGAACTCCAAATAATTTATACATATTTGAAGAAGGACAACAACAATGCTATTTGAGCAAGGATGATGAACACTGGTTATGGCACCGAAGGTTGGGGCATCTAAGCTTCTCACAAATAAGGAAATCATGCAAATACCAGGCAGTTCGTGGTCTTCCAGATATCAAAATTCTAGACAACACTATAGGCAAATCATGTCAATTTGGTAAACAAACCAAAACCAACTTCCCTGAGAAGGAAGGATCAGCTAGCAGGCCTCTTGAGCTATTCCATATAGATGTATGTGGTCCATTCAAGACAAGGTCACCTCGAGGAGAAGAATACTTTATATTATTCATAGACGACTTCTCCAGGATGGTTTGGTTAGGACTTACGAAGCACAAAGACGAAGCATTCGACAAATTCAAATCTTTCAAAGCCTTGGCTGAAAACGAATCAGATCACAAAATTAAGTGCCTCGGGTCTGACAGAGGTGGGGAGTTTACCTCAAATGAATTTTTCGATTTCTGTGAAGAACATGGAATAAGAAGGGAATTCTCTACAGCTAGGAATCCTCAACAAAATGGAGTGGTGGAAAGGATGAACAGAACGGTTCAAAAAATGGCTCGTGCTATGCTTGATGACTCTGGAACTCCCGCAACCTTCTGGGGTGAAGCTGCATTTGTTGTGGTTGTTATTCTCAACAAAACAAATGTCTGAGTG
>APFE030973971.1:21804-53085 GCA_000404065.3 Pinus taeda | reverse complement strand
TGCGTACCCAGAGATAAACATGTTTTTAAGTGACTCTCTCTCTTTGAGGTTTTGACATGAAGAGCAGAGGTATGGGGCTTGACAAAGAGGACAATGTGGCTATTGATGAGGCCACATACTGCAGATAGTCAGAGTGACAAAATTCAGTGTAACACTCATGTATGATATCCCCTCACTCCTCCTTGTTTCCCATATGCAATATCCAAAGGTGAAGGTGGAAAATATCCAAAATGAGTCTCAAATGGGGAATTTCTTACAGAAGTGTGGACTACTCTATTGTAAGAATGTTGTATATAAACCAATTTTTTGTCCTAGGTCTTTGGACGCTTTTGGTTGTATTCCCTTAGAAGTTGCAACAAAGTCTCGTTGACTACTTCTGTCTACCCATATATCTATGGATGGAATGTTGTAGATGTCTTCAAATTCATGTTCATATTCTCCCACAATGTAGTCCAGAATGCACTAAGAAATATTGTATCCCTGTCTGAAATGATGCTCCTTGGTATCCCAAAGTGCACCCAAAGCTGTCCAAAGAAAAAGCTTGTTGCTTCTTTCCAATTAATGGTATTTTTGCAGGGCATAAGAACACACATCTTGCTGAACCAGTCAACGACCACGAACAGGTAGTCATGTCCCTTCCTATTTATAGGTAAACCTCCCACAAAATCCATGGAAAATTATTTCCCAAGAAAGTAGTTATAGGTAAGGGATGATATAGACCTTTTTTCCTATTTCTCGACTTACTGATACCTCAAAGCATGCATCCTCTTATGAACCTAGCTACCTGCTTTGGCATCTTCAACCAATACACATACCTCTACAAGTTATCCATGGGCTTCCCTACACCAAAGTTCCTTGCAATCTTCGAGATGTGAGCCTCTCCAATCAGCTGCAATCTCTCACCTCTAGGAACACATAGTTGATCCAGCTTGTAAAGTAACCCATCCGAAATATGGTAGTCAATGATGATGTCACCATTGTGCACATGACTCTCACTATGCAACTTCTGATACACCTCCTTGAAGTCCTCACCCTTGGAATATGCCTCTCTTTATGCATCATGGGTGAATGACTCCATTTGCATAAGAGTCCCTAAAGCTATAATATTTGATGTGGGTTTCCTTGAAATAATGTTGGCAAACTTGTTGGTGCTTCCCTTCTTATACTTTATCACCAAATGAAACTACTATAAAAATCCCATGCACTTCTAATGCCTGGTCTTCTATTGATTACTCTAGGCATGCAAGTACTATAAAGACTAGCGATTTATGTGGATTATTGTCTCCTTTCCCATTAGATAATGTTTCCACTTCTTCACAACTTTCACCATGGAATATAACTCATTGTCATAGGTAGGGTAGTTAAGTACTTCCCCATGAAATACTTCAGAATTCTATCATACATTCCTTCCTCCCTACATCAAGACAACACTCATAACATACCCACTCACATTTGTCTCCACTTCAAAAGGTGTAACTACCCACCTCCCACATCTACCCAAGTAATCAGCTAACTAGGGTAAACAAACAATGAGAGAGGCCACTATGAAGGGATTCAACCTCCTTGGTGACCTTAAGGAATTGGAATCAACAGAACACAACAACCACACCTTCCACATCAGTAACAACACTCCCAGGAGACATCTCAACCACTTAGACATATTGCCCCTGGGTACCACTGATATTTTAGACCAATTAATCTATGGACGCTCTCATGCTTTAGGCATGCTAGTGTCTAGGAACTTCTGGATGGTCTCACATGCCTACAAGCCAGTGACCAAGGACTTTTCCTAGCATACATGTTCTAATGTCTGTGAAATTCAAGGCACTTTTATAACCCAGAATTATGGCCACTACCTCAAACTTTTTATAATTTTTAGAATCCATAAAAGACATGATTACAAGAATAATAAACCAAAAAAAAATCTCAGGACTATGCCTAACCATCCCCAACTGGGATTGACATTCTATCAAACACTTGGCATCAAAGCAACCTACAGGTCTATGATATAAGACAGAGCATGAATGACTGAAAAATATTATGAAACATGACAAGAAGGATCACCACCTTCTCCATTGAACAATTATAACATTACTTAGGTCTTGCATCCATCAATTTAACAATTACAAGTAAATACGTGAGATAACCATGACATGAACCAGTCAATTAACCATGCTTAAAAAAAGCATAAAACCATGTAATAACAGAGATATAAAAACCATTAAATCCACATATAAACAATTTAAAAATTAATAGAACTTATCTTTCATTACTCATAGGAAAATCCAACCAGGTTTAGGACTTCCACGTACCACCTGACTGTGTACATGGATGAACAAAATATTTCTTTTAGCCAGTCACCCCTATGCCATATTCCAAACATGAATGTGAGATCTCATGGATAAAGCAATCCAAAAACAACCAATGGAATCCATAGGTTAAACCACCTCCACCCTCACCAAACCATGATCACACCAAAATTGATTATGCGATCACAACCAAACTGAAATTGGAATGCCATCTGGAATCCATCATTATCGTTGAGGAATTTTCCATCTCCTTGCCTCTTAGGATTTACTGAAATCCAATCCCAGATCACTAGGCCCTAAAATGAGACCAGTATCTTAGGATTTACCATGATCCAAACCCAGATCTCTAGGCCCTAAACCTAGACTTCTCCCTCATGCTTTACTGTGTATCCCACCAAAATTGGTCAAGGTATTCCTAGGCCTTTGGGAACGAACCTTGAGACCACCTCCAACCTAGATTCAAAATTCCATCTGAAAAATTAGAGCTCAAAATTGAGATAAACATCCCAACATACCATGCCATCCAGAAAAAGGAAAGTCTAGGCTAAAAACCACTTTCATGACCTGGAAAAACCATGCCACCGATAGCAAGAGAACCATACACCAGCATGCAAATCCGTGCATATCAAAACTAGATAGGAAATCACACATGCAATATGTTACCTGCAAGTATTCCTATTGAAGTTTCTTGATCTGGGTCTTCCTTGCTTGATCCTTGCTTTCCTTCCTTTCCCTTAGCTTTCTTTTCCTTCCTTGATCCAAAGCTAGAGTGCTCCAAGAAAACTCTAAGTGAGAGAGAGAGAGAGAGAGAGAGAGAGAGAGAGAGAGAGAAAGAGAGAGAGAGAGAGATAGAGAGAGAGAGTTCCAAAGCTAAACTGATGAAAGGTTACCCATTGATTCTTAGAAGCCTTTTTATAATGAGGCCTCTACTTTCTTCATTTTCCATTATTTTCTTTCATTTTTATTCCTCACATTCAACCTGTGACCTTTGACCTTACTTTTCTCCTATTTTCCTTTATTTTCATAAATAAATGTGCCAAAAATGCATTTTATCCTTTTAATGCCTTAGCCATTTCCTTTGCTAATTTCCTTAGCCATAAACACATCTAGTGATTCCCACTAGGATATCTTTGCCCAACATTCAACTTTGAATAAGTGTCCCTTAATCGTGGTCTTATTTTTCCTTTATTAAATTTTATTACATAAACTTTTCACCAGGGTTATTATAGAACCCTAACCCTTGGGGAACACCATCCTCAGTGTTAAACCACCCCAAGACCTTAGCAAAACCACTAAAAAGAAAACATATTGCCCATAGAGTTTTATAACTTATCTTATTACAATAACTACAATGAAAGACCTACTCAAAAGAAAAACATCATGACAACATGACAAGATCACAACCATACCGCTTATTGGAGCTTTATAACTTAGCTCATGGAGGTATTAACATCCATATATATACATATACGAGAACATCATAAAAACATATTCCAAACATATACCAAACATCAAACCAAAACTACTTTGCCTCAACCAACAAACAATAAAGGATACAGGGCTCACATCTGATTTTCCATCTCCCATGTAGCTTCTTTAGGCCTAAAGTTCTTCCACTGCACTTTAACTTTTTCTATGGCTTTGTTCTTGAGCATGAGATGCTTCTAATGAAATATGCACTCATGCTCAGAATGTAACTCTCCTTCTTGCTCCACATGCAATATAGACCAATCAATAACATGATTAACATCTTTTATATACCTCTTAAGAAATGAAACATGGAAACCATCATGGAATTTCATTATTGGAGGTAGTGCAAGTAGATAGGCCACTGGTCCAATCCTCTTAAGGATCTCAAAAGGCCTGCAATACCATGGTTCCACCTTGGCACATGATTTAGTCCTCAAAGGGATATTCTTGAGCTTGATGCATAAATACACATGCTCCCCAACTAGAAAATCTTGAACACACTGTGTTGATCCACATAACTCTTCTGTCTATCCTATGCTATGTTTATATTCTTCTTTATAACCTACATTTCTTGTTCCAAGTCTTTCAACACATCTAGTCTAATACGTACCTTATTCACTGGATCACTCCAACTAATGGGAGTATTACAACTCCGTCCATACAATGCCTCAAAAGGACTCATCCTCAATGAATCATGATAACATTGTTGTGTGAAAACTCAACCAATGGAATATACTCTTTCCCTCTCCTTTGATGGTGCATCAAATGCATCCTTAGCACATCCTCCAAGATCCTGTTGACCCTCTCTTTCTATCCATATATCTGTGGATGATAAGTTGTACTAAAGTCCAACTATGTACCCAAACCTACAAATAGCTCCTCCTAGAACTTGGAAGTCAACTTTGCACCCCTGTTGGACACAATCTTCTTTAGAGCACCATGTAATCTCACTTTCCCTCTTATGAAACTTGTGCTACTCCACTGGATGAATATGTAGTCTTCACTAGAATGAAGTGAGCTACCTTGCTCAACTTGTCAACCATGACCATAATAGAATCATGTTGTCTCACTACCCTAATAAGACTTGTAATGAAATCCATGGAAATCGCCTCCTATTCCCATTATGGAATCACTATAGGTTGTAGTAGACCACCTGGTTGCTTACATTCTGTCTTCACTTAGTGACAATCTAAACATCTAGCCATGAACCCTGCCACTTCCTTCTTAAAATTTGGCCAATATTATAACTTCTTCACTGTCGTATATGTCCTTTGATATCCTGGGTGACCTAGTTATGGATTGACATGGAATGCACTTAAGATAAGATTCTTCAGTTCAATACAATTCAACACATACATCCTGTCCCTGAATCTCACCAAACCATCTGTTGTGAGATGATAGTATGCATCCTGATCACTTGTACATGTACCTGTACCTACACCTATACCTACACCTACACCTATATCTGTACTTTGTTGTAACTTGTGCATGATCTCCATGTACTTGTCATCTCGTTGTCCTGCTTGCAAAATCCTATCCTATAACTCTATCCCATAAGAGCTCATAACTGCTATATGATTTACCTGTACCTTCCTGCTAAGAGAATTTGCAACCAAGTTCTCCTTTCCTTTGATGTATCTAATCTCGAAGTCAAACTCACTGAGGGTGGAAAACCATATAGCTTTCTTGGAATTTAGATTCCGTTGGTCAAACAAATACCTCAACCCATTGAGGTTGCTCATCAGTACAAACTTCCTACAAAAAAGATAGTGCCTCCACATCTTCAATGCATGTATGATCGTTACTAGCTCAAGATCGTGCATCATATAATTTTTCTCATTGTCATTCAGTTTCTGTGACTCATAACACACTACTTGTCCTTCTTGCATTAAAAATCCACCTAGTCCTCTCTTGCAAGCATATTTACATAGTACAAACTCCTTCTCCGGATCTAGAATATTTAGCATTGGTTCATGTGTCAACAACTGCTTGAGCTATTCAAAACTAGCTGCACATTATTTTGTCCGAACTTCTTACCTTTCCCCTGCAATGATGTGATATGATAATCAATGTGTGAGAAGTCCTTGATGAACCTCCCATAGTAACCTGCAAATCCCATGAATGATCTCACCTCATCAACATTCTTAGGAGTTGCCCACACCATGATGGCCCTTATCTTTTCTGGATCTACTACAATGACCTCCTTAGAGACAACATGCCCTAAGTAGTGTACCTTAGTTTGAAAGAAGTTGTACTTGATAAGCTTTGCATATAACTGATGCACTCTTAGAAATATCAACACTGCTGCTAAATGCTCAACATGTTCTTCCTCATTTTTAGAATATAGCAATATGTCATCAATGAATACAATAACAAACTTGTCCAGATAAGGATGAAACATGCTATTCATCAAAAACATAAATGTAGCTGGAGCATTAGTAAAATTGAATGGAACTACAACAAACCCATAATCCCCATACCTCATCCTGAACGCAGTCTTGAATATATCCTCTTCCTTGATGCGTACCTGATGGTATCCTGATATCAAGTTGATCTTAGAGAACAATACTTTTCACTTCAACTGATCAAACAAATCATCAATCCTCAGCAATGGGTACTTGTTCTTTATTGCTACCTTATTTAGTTGCCTGTAATCAATACATAATCTGAGAGTACCATCTTTCTTCTTCATGAATAACACTGGTGCACCCCAAGGCAGTACACTTGGCCTAATGTATCCGTTCTATATCATCTCCTTGAACTACAATTTCGACTCTACTAGCACTAGAGTGCTCATCGTGTAAGGTGCCTTTGATGTTGAAGTTTCCCCTGACACCAAATCAATAGAAAAGTTTACCTCCCTGTGAGGTGGAAACTCGGTAATGTCCTTAGGAAATACATCCTTAAACTGTTGTAAAACGGGTTATCTGTTGAAAGTATTTGCATCCCCAACTTCCTTACCTTTGTCACTAGAAATTTTCACTGCAAACACCACACAACCCTTTTTGCAACTATGCTTAGCCTACATAGCAATAACCATCCTCACTGATGTAGGCTTCTTCTTTCCCTACAAATTTATCTTTTCCCCACTATCATCCACACACTCAATGGCCTTGTCAAAGTAATCCACTTTGGTGATGTGAAGGTACAACCAATCCATACCCAAAATCATACTATACGAACCAAATGGAAATACATTCAAATGTCTTGTTGTAGGCATACCATTTAACTCAAATGCACAAGTTCTTACCTAATTGTGAACTCTCTTCTTTGTACTTGTATCCAACTACACCACCCAAGATTATATATGCACTTATTTTCTCAAACCACACTTATCCACCGAGTCAGGATTAATATAACTATGGTTAGATCTAGGATCAATTAAAATAGAAACAACTTGATCACAAAGCTTACCATCCATTTCAATTATAGATGTCTGGTGATCCGCCTGCATGTTTTCCACAATTGCATAGATATGAGGAATTCTATGACCAAAATCACCAACTTTATGTTCCTCCTAAGCACTATAGATCTGGGGTCAACCACCCTAATATGGAAGATAATCTCTCTTATGATGATCCTTACCACATATCCAACACTGAAATGGTTCTCTACCACTACCTCTAACATGCTACTCTACATGTCCCTTCTCAGTTGTTTTGAACCTCTTTTAAGGGACTACATTTTCTTTCTCACTTGGATCTTGACGTATTCCTTGCTTTGGTGGCCATGTTCATTTAGATTTATCATTTTTGTTCAAGTCATGCTTAGGCTCAAATTTGTGCTTCGACTACTCATAACAATGTTTAAAATTTCAGATAGCCTCCTCTAACAATCTAGTATCATCAAAGTCAATCTGGTATTTGTATGTTGTTGGCAGTCCAATGATGAATGTTTGAACCTTGGCCTTCTCCTCCTTGAGGTAAGGCACATATCTCAACAAATCCAAGAACCTACTAGTATACTCATCATCTATCATAGAACCCATCTACAACTCATAAAACTCCTTAGTTTTGTCATCAAAGTATATTTCTAACAAATAATTCATTTTGGAGAGCCTCTGAAACTCATGCCAAGTCAAATCTTCCTCATGTATACATTTAAAATTATTCACATCTTCCTACCAAATATCCACTTTACCTTTGAGACTGAAAGTGGTTATCTTTGCTTTCATATTTTCTTAATAATCATGCAATATGAATAATTTCCTCATACCAAGAAACCATGCTTCCACATCCTATGATTTATTCATCTTTCCATCAAAAGTAGATGTATTTTATTTCTTAAACTCATTCGAAAAGTACCCCCTATAACTCCTCTTGTAAGGATGATAATGACAACCATGATGCCTGTTCGAACCAGAACTAGAATAGTATCTGTTTCCATCATCTCTCCTATCTAGAGTGTCTAACAACCTTCCATCTCTAATCATGTCATCTCTATCCAACCTATGACCACCATAATACCTACTGCCATATGCCCCATTAGTTCTTTCCTCCTTCTCATGGATGATCTTAAGTGGTCTCTATCGTTGCAATTCTGATAAAATATGAACTAGTATTACATTAACCTCTACTTGTTTCTCTTGTTCTTGCATGATCTTGTTATTTTCCTCCTTACAAATCCTTATTTCTTCCTTCAAGATTCTCAATGTATCTACCAAATTAGAAGACAACCCAACACCATGCTACTCATTCGATTTATAGGGAGAGTCTTTGTAGTCTACCATCTTGCTAGCCATTTGATCTCTTTCCTACAAGGCATACTATGTCAACTAAACCAAACCATAATAAACCAATGTACCTTAGCATAGTTTGGGGTGGATATCTCATCTACAAGATCATCAAATCAACATGATACATGTATAACATACTCATAACAACATATAGACAGATGATACATAAGCACATAACCATGTAACCATCAATCTAGCTAGAGTTCAATCATCAATGCATGACCATATCAATTACACATACCATGACCTCATGCATGACAACAACCATAACACCACTATATACTTAGCCACTTACAAACATTAAAATGCATAAGAAATGCGTAATGGACCACACACACACATGAATGCATATGATCAAGCATGGACTCTGATACTTGTAACCAATCCTACAAGAATGATACTTGTAACCAAGCATGCAAGAATGTAACCAAACATACGAGAACATAACAAAGCATACAGAATGACACATGCAAGTGAAATATAAAAACATGTAACCAATCATACACTCATGACAACACACTTCATACAACAACATCCTCATTCCCATGGCGACATCACTACAACCATGACCAACACCATGCATATGCAACAAGCATTCAAGGATGACTGACACATGTGCAACTAACATGAATGAACGACAAACACATTCACCCAAGAAGAGAATAACCACGCTTTGATACCAATCTGTAACCACCCTCCTCCAACATCCACCCAAGTAACTAACCAACTAAGGTAAATATGCTACGAGAGAGGCAACTATGAAGGGATTCAACCTCCTTGGTGACCTTAAGGAAGTGGAATCGATGGAACACATAACATACCTTACACATCAACAACAACACCCCTAGGAGACATCTCATACACTCAGAAATCCTGCCTTTTGGTCCCACTAATATTTTAGGCCTCCTTACCTCTTGACGCTCTCATGCTATAAGCATGCTAGCATCTAGGGACCTATGGATGCTTTCACAGGCCTACAAGCCAATCTGGGGACTTTTCCCACTAGACATGTGCCATTTTCCATGAAATTCAAGGAACATTTCTAACCCATAATTCCATCCATTTCCCAAAACTTGTTACAACTTTCAGAATCCATCAATGACATGATGACAAGACTAATAAAACAAAAATCAACCTTAGGATGAGGCCTAACCATCCCCAATTGGGATTAAAATTCTATCAAGCACTTGGCATCAATGCAACCTACAGGTCTAGGATACAAGGAAGAGCATGAATTGCTAAAAAATCTTATGAAACATGACAAAAAGGATCACCACCTTCTCCATGGAACTGTTATAACATCAATTAGGGTTTGCTTCCATAAATTTAATAGTTACAAGTAAATACATGAGATAACCATGACATGAACCAATCAATTAAGCATGCTTATAACCAACATAAAACCATGTAAATAATAGAGATATAACAACCATTAAATCCACATATAAACAAGTTCAAAAGAAAGATAACTTAGATTTCATTACTCACAGGAAAATTCGACCAAGTTGAGGACCTCCATGTACCACCTCACCGTAGACATAGTTCAACTAAATATTTCTTTCAGCTAGTCGCTCTCGTGCCATATTCCAATCATGAATTTGGGATCTCATGGATAAACCAATCCAAAAACAACCAAGGGAATCCATAGGTTAAAGCATATCCACCCTCACCAAATCATGATCACACCAAAACCGGTGCTCTGATCACAACCGAACCAAACTTGGAATGTCATCCATAATCCATCACTACCCTTGAGGAATTTTTCATCTCTTTGTCTCTCAGGATTTACCACAATCCAATCCTAGATCACTAGGCCCTAAACTGAGATTAGTCTCCTAGGCTTTACTACGATCGAGACCTGGATCACTAGGCCCTAAACTGAGACTTCTTGCTCACACTTTAATGTGTATCTTGCCAAAACTAGTCAAGGGATTCCTAGGCCTTTGGGAATGAAACTTGAGACCACCTCTACCCCAAATTTTGAAATCCATCCAGAAAACCAAAGCTCAAAATAAAAAATAAATCCCAACATACCATGACATCCAAAAAGGAAATGCTTGGCTGAAAAGAACTGTATAACTCGAAAAAACTATGCCACCAACAACAAGAGAACCATAAACCAACATGCAAAGCCATGCATGTCAAAATCATCTAGGAAATTACACATGAAATATGTTACCTATAAGTATTCCCGTTGAAGCTACTTGATCCTGCTCTTCCTTGCTTGATCATTGCTCTCCTTCCTTTCCCTTTGCTTGCTTTTCCTTCCTTGATCCAAATCTAGTGCTCCAAGAAAAATCCAAGTGATCAAGAGTGAGTGAGTGAGAGAGAGAATAATAAGAGAGTTCCAAAACTGAACTGATAAAAGGTTACCCATTGTTCCTCATAAACATTTTTATCAATGAGGCCTCTATTTTCTTCATTTTCCATTATTTTCCTTCATTTCCCTCCTGACATGCAATCTCTGACCTTTCACCTTACGTTTCTCCTAATTTCCTTTATTTTCATAAATAAATGTGCTAAAAATTCATTTTTTCCTTTTGATGCCTTAGCCATTTCCTTTGACAATTTCCTTAGCCATAAACACATCTAGTGATGCCCACTAGGATATCTTTTCCCAACATTCAGCTTGGAATAGTGTCCCTTAACCTTGGTCATATTTTATTAATTTTTTTTAAATGAACTTTTCCACGACTGTTACAAAGGGTTGCTACAAGTTTCGTAATGCTAGAATTGGTGCTTAGATGATATTCTCCTTTAGCTCTTCAAAAGCCCTTTGCTAATTGTTGGTGTTCATATATGAATTATAAAATTCACCCTTCCCCACATTAATTGTTAACTTGGGGCTTATTTGACTATTTCAAGGCTATCATGCAAAGTCTATGCAGATCATAGTTTCGCTACCCAGCATTGAGCATTCAATAAAGATTGTAACAATGTGAAGCAACAAGCAATAACAACAACAAAATTTCGAGTAACAACAAATTAGGATTCATAACAACACAAACTTAATGAACCATTACAATGATAAAGAAATAATCACAATAGAAATAAATCTACACACACCACTAATCTAACAATACCTGATCAGAAGAGTGGGCCCAACTCTCTGATCAGGGTTGTGAAAAAAATATCAAAGGCTAGATATTACTCATAAGATCAAGATTTCATTAATGAAAAGGAAAATACAGAAGTTTATTGTTACCTTCTCAAAGGAAAACCTTCAATATCTAATCGGCTCCCTATATGCGTTATCTCCATTTTCTCTCTGATTTGTGTCTTTTAAAGATACAACCAACAAAGGGAAATTCACAAACAATTGATTACAAAATGATTTCCCTTACAATTCAGATTGATTACAAAATCTCAATAATCAAGATGAGATTCGAGAGATCTTTCCATCATGATTCAAATGGAACAAGTCGAATCTGGTTATTGCAATTGAGCAATTTGGAAAATGGCCACAACAGAAAATATATGAATATGTCCTTCGAAGTACCTTGCTTTTCTCCCAATACAGGCCGAATTGTGGAAAGAAGCTCATTGGGAAACTAATTTGGCCTGTTTTCCACAAAACCCAAGTCTAAGATTTTCAATATTCTTCTTCGTTTCCCCGAAACATCCAACTCAAAACTGTCACTTTTTATTCGAGTGAATTTCTAAGTTGGAATATTTGATTATGAGTTGAAGATCAAATTTGCAATCTGGAAGAGATTTTGGAGGCTAAAGTCACGAGTGATGTTATAAAAAATTCATCAGTAAACCATCATTATAAAAGTCATGCATAATAATCATCAATTTATTAAAAATAAAGGAGAAGAAATATTACTTATCCACAAGAGCATAAATAATTATGAAATGGAACTATATAATAAATTATGATAAATAATGTGATAAACAAATATTTGAAATGGATGAAATGAATGCTAAGAAGTACTAATAATAATGAAAAATTGATAGCCCAAAATCTCCCCCAAACTGAACATGTTGCATGTCCTCATGCAACCCAATGCCTTTGTATTAACCAAGTTGTAATACAATAATCAATATGGTCACACCAACTCATGATATTGATGGAACAAAATGCTTCTTCCCCCAATTTTTTTTTAAACAATATTTGTTTAATTCTAGCAATGTTGGTGAAGTTGTAACAATTTTCACATTTACTTTCAATCATATGAAGTTGCAACAAAGTATGATACAAGTAAAAACAAACTTCATTAACCATTTTCTCAAAAATTTCAAACCAAATTTTGCAAGAAAATTTCTACTATATCAATGTTTCTCCAATCTGAAAATCAAATCTATTTGATGAACAAATCTCGAGATATAAACAAAATGGTTTTAGGTAATGATGTTTAATTTCTCAAGAATTGTAAGTCGGTTTTGCTTGAAATTTGACAGGTTTCCTATTACCATAATACTTCCCCACACCAAAAATCAAAGCAATTTAATGAAATAATTTCAATATATCAACAAAATGGTTGTAGGTATCAGTGCATGATTTTTGGAATTTACTAATTGGTTTAGCTAAACATTTACAGTTTAATGATGCCTCTTTATTGTCCAAAAATCAAAAGAATCCAGCTGATATTTTTAAAGATATACACAAATCAATTTATGCACTGTAAAAACAAAATGAAATTATATACCTTAAATGAGGAAGAAATGAGAAAACATACATCATGCATAGCAACTCTTTCCCCAAACTGGAGAATTAGCATGCCCACATGCTACATTAGAAAAGAAATTGAGGTGGTTGCTACAATTGTTGTTTAAATCTTTACTTAGTGTATAACAACATGAAATAAGGGAGGTTTTGAGAATGAATAAGGAGATTGATGGATGATAAAGAATATTAATGACATGGCCATAACGAATAAATTAATGAAAGTAACACTCCCCCAAACTAAAAGCTTTTATGTTCCTGAAAAATGGGAAGTGGTAAAGAAGGGTAAATAATGATTGAAAAATATGAGTAAATAATGTTGGATGGTTTTTCATGACATCCTCCTAAACTTTTAGTAAATAAAAAACATGCTATTTTACCTCTGTAAAAATTATGTGGAATGGCATGTATGGATTGACATTTTTTGAAGCTAATGTAGGTTGAGTTGATGTTGAAAGTGATGTGGAAGGTGTAAGCCATGGAAGCTGAAATAAAGTAATCAGAAAGTGTAGCAGGATTTCCTTCCCCCAAACTAATTAGTTTTCCTGTCATCAAGATTTTTATAACACATCTCATGAGTATCCTCAATCAGTAATTCATCACCTCAATTACCTGATTATATATAAAAGTGACATAATCATGTTGTGAATGGCATGGGATAATAATTGATAAGAAGGGAAAGGATGCATTCCCTATGCCCATAAGATTTGGCTATTATGAGGACAAAAAATATGAAAATTAGTTATATGAGTGTTGACTTCTCAAGGTATGACCAATTACATGGGATTCAAAATTAGAATTAGGCCTCTTTATTCTACCCCAAAATAGTAGTGTTGTTAAGCTACGAATACATGTCAATTGATTAGGCAAAGCAACTATATTTAGTTAAAGATATGATACTTGTAAAATAAAGGAATGGTAGATTAGATGATACAAAATGTCAAATATCAAATATCCTAAAAGTTCATCCCTGACATGTAAAGTAAATATTTATAACCCAATAATAGATATAAACCATAACCACCATCATCTAAGAATTGGTTAAATATTACCCCATGAACCATGAGATCTATCAAACCTTATATATGCAACAATGGGCTTTATCGGCAGTTAGTTTTGAGAAAACAAGGTAACCAAGTAGATCATAATATTGAATTAACTTCTATACCATAAGCATGGCCACTACTGCCAGTAGGTGTCCATATCCTTGATAGGGAAGCCTTTTTAATCCTTTGAGATTCAAATTTCCTATCTATTCGAAATAAGTACATAGTTACAAAAGAATTTCAATTTACTTAGATGTCTACTGAAGATAATTGTTCTAGCTTGGTAACTAGTTAATAACAATGACATTCAAGGGAGCTAACAAAAGTGAACAAGTCGGCTCATGATGACACCTCTTGTCCTTTAGTTTTATGATCGAAGGCCATTACCCTGGCTTGGTGACCAATAGTGGTAATGTCACTCTATTAGGACCTATGATCATGCTAGGTCAGCTTGTGACGAGACCTCCCATACTTTAGTTGACAATTTATGTTTAAAACTAGACTTTGGTTATTGATAATCAATGAGATATTACTTAATAGATGGGGTGGCAGGCTAGCTCCTTAAGAGATAGGGATGGCGTAAAAAGTTTTGTAGTTACTATTTTCAACTTGGGTAGTTTTTCTTCTCAAAAACTGATAAACTTCAAATGACTGTTGATAAATATATTTTTCTTTGCTAAGATTGGGGTTGAGGAAAATTTCATTAGATGATTTAAATTCAATTTTGTGGTCATCATCACAAATTTTACAAGATCAGGGACTTGACTAATTACGAAAGTTGAAAGTTGGCATGATGAAATCATATTTGCATAATTATTCCTTAAAACTAAGATTATGTTTATAAATAAACAAAGATAAATTGACTACCCAATCACTATGTCAGAGAGGACCTAGACCATTAAACATATTTCCAATTCACCAAGTTAATGTTGTTGTACATGATTCAATTTCCAATGTGCGTGGATAAGTATGCAAGGTATGGTGGGGGTTACGGATTTTTACGGATTATGGTGGTAATAATCGTGAGATGTACGAGTTGACACGAGGTTTAATAACAATGATGACATGGCATCATTACTATTAAATACGATACCTTTGTTATTAAATGTGATACCTCCCCCCAACTAAGGTATGCCTGTCCTAAATCATGGTTGGTCATCTCACAAGTGAAATACCAATCAAATCCATGGAGTTGATCAGGGACGTACCTAGTGACTTACCTTGGTGAAGTATCAATATGGGTGGAGTAACAACATTGGTGGAGTAACAACACTGATGGAGTAACAACATCAGCAGAGTAACAACATCGATGGAGTAACAACATTGGCAAAGTAACAACACCAGCAGAGTAACAACACCAATGGAGTAAGAGCATCGACGTAGTAACAACACTGATGGAGTAACACCACCGACAAAGTAACAACACTAGCGAAGTAACAACACCGACGAAGTAACAAAACCGGTGGAGTAACAACACTAGAGGAGTAACAACACTAGTGAAGTAACATCACCAGTGAAGTATCAACATCGACGAAGTATCAACACCAATGAAGTAACAACACCATAATAGTTTTTGATATTAGATTTGATGAAATCATATACTGATAAGACTGGGGAACAAATGGATAGATGTGGAGTGGCATCATGAAAACTAAGAACTTCCTTCTTTTATTTTGAGAACAAAAATGTGACTTTGAAATAAACAATACATGAAACATAAAAACATAAGAGATATTAGAAAAGAAAAAACACTTTATTGAGAAACGATAAATAAATAAATAAATAACTTAAGTTACACCGGTTGTGATTTTGGTTGCAACATTTTTTTTTTTCTTTTTCTTTTTTTTCCCATAAGGGAATCATTTATCTGTAATGGTGAATGAAAAATGATATTTTGGAAAAAAACACTTTGGAAAAAATGACTTGGATCTTCAAATGGAAATAAATTCTCCATTTCTCCTATTATAAATTCATTAAGTGATGAAAGGTATTCATATTATTTTGTCTCTGTTGGTGAATAATAGCAGGAACAATTTTGCGGCAAGCTCTTATGATCTAATTTTTTAGATCATGGCACCTAAAAATACTCAAAATCATATAATATCATATTTATTAATAGATGCTTGGATTAAATGCCCTTATTTCGTTAACATTGTCTTCAAGAATCACTTTTTTCATAAATGGAGCTCCTTTATTCTCCTTGGACTTGCAAAAAAAAAAAAAACGAGCATCTACTTGTAATAAAACATAAAATCATGGAAGAAGAGATGTGTGTAGGCCCTCTTAATCCGAGAAATATGAAAAAAATTAACAAATATTTACTCGATAAAATAAATCTAATGAAATATGAACAAAGCAAAATTTATTTGTTACCCGCGGGAGAGAAGTGGTCGACATACTAACCAACATTGTTTTAATCATAAATCCTTTGTTTGTCATCTGATTTGAATAATTTCAAAGCCTAATTCAAATATATATCACCAATAGAAACAAATTCTAAAAATTCCATGATATGATATGTCAAAGTTACCTAGAACAACCCGCATAACATGGCCATTTTTTATTTCCCAACTTAGACCAACAATTGATATTTTAAACATAACATTTTCGTTTGATGTCAGATTGAACTAATTCAAATTGGAGATTAAAATATATTCATGTAAATATATCCAATAGAAATAGGGTTTCAATACATGAGGGATTGATGGGTCAAATGTGCTAAGGTATGTCGAAAAAACATAGTTTTAAGGGTGTTGATTTACGATAGACAGTCAATATTTTGGTCATAACTTTCTCATATGATATCAAAATCATGAGATTAAAATTCTGTTTTAAACTATATTAATATGGTAATATACCATAGAAATAGGTTTTCAAAATCCAGTCATTTAGGCCTCCAAAAACTGATTGTCCCAACCCAATTTCTTAGCTGCCTGCTAGACATCCTATTAATGTTTTGGTCATAACTTTTTCATTTCAAATCCAATTTGAGTGATTAAAATTGTGTTGTAAACTCGATTAATAGGGTAATATAACATAGAAACAAGTTTTCAATATCTAGTAATTTAGGCCTCAAAAAACTGAGTATCCCAACTATGTTTCTGAGCTGCCTATTAGACATCCTATCAATGTTTTGGTAATAACTTTTTCATTTCAAATCCAATTTTAGTGATTGAAATTGGATTAGAAAGTAGACATAAAGGGATACTTAGGATAGAAAAATGTTTTGAAAATATTCATTTGGTCCCTTAAAACATGACTGTACCGACTGTGTTTTCAGTGATTTTATCAAGCCCACAAGCCATAAGATATGATAAACAAGAAATTTGTTTCCCTAAAATGATGATGAATGTTTGTAGAAATATGATTTTCAATATAATATGTCTACACACAAATAAATTAAAATATATACCACCGATATTGATTTACTCAGCATATTGCAGTAAACACAACTCTTTTTACATATAAACAAATTTATTTATTTATTTATGTACTTATTTATTCTATTTTCTACACTAACCTACTCTACCTTGAAAATAAAATATACTTACGTATAAGAGTACTTCCAATGGAACCATTTTTTGAATAAGGCCTCAAGTGTGTATATACCTGAATTTAAGAAATCCATGTCAATAAATACTAGGGTATGAGAGACTAACTTCCCCGTTAAGGATGGTGCCAAGAATTGTTGAAGTAGGGAGTGATGTAGCAAACAAACAATAGAGTGAAACCAGTCTTCAATATAGTATTGATTTCCCATAGTTGTCATATAGTGAATTTCTTAGATTTGGTTCCAGATTTTGTTGATGATTTCTTCCTTGACTTTAACCTTTGAGTTTTGTGGGTCTTCCTCTGCCCCTTATGTTTGTTTTTCTGTTCATATAATATAGGCAAAGAATCATTCAAATGAATCTAAAGCTTCAGACCTGGAATAGGGTGAAAACTTCCCTTCCTAGAATGAGAGAGTGGCCCCTAAAATCAAGAAGGTTAATGAAAGAGAAACAAAGAAACCATATAATCTAAATTCAGGACCTGAAATAAGGTGGAAAATTCCCTTTCCAGGATGAGAGAGAAGTTCCTATAATCAATAAAAAGGGAAAGAAATTGAAGGATGAGAAAGTGGTTCCTACGAACAATAAAAAAGGTAGGAAATAGAAAACAACAAAAGACAATCAAAGTAAATCTAATGCTCAAGACCTGGAATAGGGTGCAAAATTCCCTTCCCAGGACGAGAGAGTGGTCCTACATTTAATATTGGTAGTACTTTCGTGCCTTTGATAGCCTCCTCGACAACGACGCCAAAATGTTGGTGTTCAGTTATGAATTATAGAATTCACCCTTCCCCACATTAATTGTCAACCCGAGGCTCATCTAATTATTTGAAGGCTATCGTGCAAAGTCTACCTAGGCCACTGTTTCCCTACCTAACATTGAGCATTCAATCAACAATGTAACAATGTGTAACAACAAGAAATAACATTAACAACAATCAAAATAACAATAAATTAGGATTCATAACAACAAATTAGGATTCATAACAACACAAACCTAATGAACCATTACAACGATAAAGAAATAATCACAACATAAATAAATCTACACACACCACTAATCCAACAACACCTGATCAGAAGAGCGGGCCCAACTCTCCGATTAGGGTTGTGACAAAAATATCAAAGGCTAGATAATACTCAAAAGATAAATATTTCATTAATCAAAAGGAAAATAAAGAAGTCTGTTGCTACCTTCTCAAAGGAAAACCTTCAATATATGATATTCTCCCTATATGCATTATCTCCATTTTCTGTTTGATTTGTGTCTTTAAATATACAACCAAAAAAGGGAAATTTACAAAAAACTGATTACAGAAAGATTTCCCATAAAATTTAGATTGATTACAAAATCTCAATAAGCAAGATGAGATCCGAGAGATCTTTCCATCATGATTCAACTAGAACAAGTCAAATCCAGTTATTGCAATTGAGAAATTTGGAAAACGAACACAACCGAAAATATGCGAATATGTTCTTTGAATAACCTTGTTTTTCTCCTAATACAAACCAAATTGTGGAAAATGGATCATTGTGAAACTAATTTGGTCCATTTTGCACAAAACCCAAGTCTCATATTTTCAATATCCTTCTTCGTGTTCCCAAAACGTCCAACGAAAAACTGTTACTTTTTATTCCAGTGAACTTCCGAGTTGGAATATTTGATTATGAGTTGAAGATCAAATTTTCAATTTGGAAGAGATCTTGGAGGCTAAAATCGCAAGTGATATTATAACAAATTTATCAATAAACCATCATTGGAAAAATCATGCATAATAATCATCAATTTATTAAAACTAAAGAAGAATAAATATCACTTATTCACAAGAGCATAAATAATTATGAAATGGAATTATATAATAAATTATGATAAATAATGTGATAAAATAATAGTAGAAATGGATGAAATGGATGATAATAAGTGATGATAATAATGACAAATTAGTATCCCAACATTGACCTTTTCCCCACTAGAAACTCTTGTCACTGAAAATGAGGCTATGAACTGCCTCAGGCGTTGTGTTTCCCTAAAGAAACTCTTGACCTCAGAAACATTAGTATGCACCAACCATTTCATCATGGCCACCATCTTGGAAGTATCTATATCTCCTCAACCTATCACATACCCCGGATACACCAAATGTTGCTGCACAAACTCACACTTCTTGGGATTTTCCAGTAGGTTGTGCTTCTTCAATGTTTCCAGCACCTGCATCAAATGTGACATATAATCCACCCAGGTATCACTATATACCAATATATCGTCCAAATAGACAATCACAAGTGAATCTATGAAAGTATGTAGTACATCATTCATTAGTCTCATAAATGTAGCTAGTGCATTACATAGTCCAGATGGCATGACTAACCACTCATATAAACCTTCCGTGGTTTTGAAGGCAATCTTTCATGTATCTTATCCTTTGACGCGAACCTGGTGATATCTAGACTTCAAGTCTAGCTTGGTGAAGTACTTTTCTTGCTGCAACTAATCCAACATATCATCTATCCTAGGTAGGGGGTATATATTTTTTATCGTAATTTTGTTCAACGCCTTGTAATCTATACACAATTGAAAAGTCCCATCCTTCTTCGGTACAATAATGATGGATGACCCACATGGTGATGTACTCGGTGGAATGACACCCTATTCCAATAGTTTCTACAACAATTTCTTAAACTCACTTGCTTCTATAACAGACTACTTGTAAAACCCAATATTTGGAAATGGGGAGTTTGGAAATAGTTGGATCTCATGGTCCACTTCTCTCTTAGGTGGTAACCCTTTGGGCTCTCCAAGCACATCCCTGTATGCCTATAAAAACTCCTCCAAATGTTGTTTCTATTTCGTAGTACACCCCTCCAAGGATGAATTCCCCCTTATTAAATCCTCTTTAGAGTTCCTTTCTCTTGAAAATCATAAAACATAATTCTTGTTGGAATTGATCAATTTCTTGGCTTGGTTGGTACTTACTAGTTATATTTTCACTTGCCTTTATGCGCATTGTTGATGAACAATTTTCCATCCTTGAGAAGCAAATATTGTTTGGCTCTCCTCATGAAAATTGCATCACACATGTACATGTATGAACTCCCAAACACGGGTTGACATACATCAAGGGGACTCACATTTAGGTCTACTTCATCAATAAAATCAACACTGATAGAAAATCTAATTTTACACTATTTTGTTACCTTCATATATGAATCCTTATTTATCCATCCTAGTGGATATGGGTTTGGATGGTCATGAAATTCCAACCCTAAATTCTTAACCAACTCTCCTGCAATGAGATTCGCCTGTGATCCTAAGTCAAACAGAGCATCAATATTTTTCTTCTTGACCTGTATATTTATATAGAAGAGTTTGGCCATTTCTTTCTCTTCCTACTGCTAAAGGCTACCCAAAATCACCTCCATCTGCACTATTGTACAAATGATATTCTCATCTACGTCTGAGCTACTTTCAACTTGGTTACTTGAATCAATGGCCATGAGATTCTTCTTCTTGTTATTAGGGTTTAGCTCTAGATGCAACTTCCAACATTTTTCCTCTGTATGGCCATCAATGTTGCAGTGGTTGTAGTGGTTGCTAGGATATTTGCACTGGTGTTTTTTGGTTGTCATATTCTTATATTTCCCCGTTTTTCTTCTTCTTTCCCTCCTTAGAATATTATTGTCACTCCTTCTGCTTCAATCCACTTGATTTCGCTCTCTTCAGGCCTACGTTTTCTAGGTATTGTGCCGATACACAAGCCTCGTCCACCAATTTGTGCTTGAAAAACATCAATTGTTCATGAATATGGTAATGTAGATCTCTGAAATACTTCAGGAGTGCATATTGGTTATTTGGATAGATATCGAATTCTAAATTTGATGGTGTACTCCTGCATATTTTGGCCTAACTCTTGCCTGAAGTAATGGCTCCAGATCCACTGGTCCTCCATGTACACAATGGGATAAAACTATGACTTAATGCATGGTTTGAAATCCTCCCACTTAGTCACTAGAGGTTCTCCCTCCAACCTCAAGGTTTTTGTGTGTCTCTTCCACCAAGTTAGTGCATGGCCCTATAATTTCAGCCATGCGAATGATATCTTTTGCCCTTCCTCGATTTGATGGACACTGAAATAAACTTCTAGTTGTTGCAACTAGTGGTTCAGATTCAAAGTGTCGATATTTCCGTGGTATGACTTGATGTCAACTTTTTCTTCCATTTTAAGCAAAGATTTATTCATGACACTCAAACCAGGTTCATCTTTTCTTGGTTCTTTCTTTAGTTGTTTCTCTGTGTCTTCTTGCTCTCCCCATCCCCCTTTTGATTTTTCCTCTGGATTGGAACCCCCATCTTCTCCAAATATCCCCAACTTATTTATTAGGTCCATGATCTTTGAAAACCTCATCTTTGCAGGATCACGAGGTTCATTTATAGATTAACCGACCATGATTAGGGTTTTATAATTTTTGGCCCGCCTATATGGATCCATGCAATCTAAAAAAGTACCCAAAGAAACTTTCTCTGATACCAAATGATCTGTACATTTCCATGGATATTCCACTAGACAGTTCGTCACAACATATGTGATAATATTATATTAAAAATATGAGATTCTACATTATTACAATTGTAATAAACTTTAAGATCTGTACATTTAACTATAATTAGTGCATGCATGGAGTTGATATTATGTAGAAAAGTAGAGAACAAAAAAAAAATCTCTCACAAAAAACAGGAGGCACAAGATATGCTCTCTAGGAAACCCTTTTGGGAGAAAGCCTAGCTGGAAGGTGAGAACGCATTGCTCTCTTTCTCTATCTGGAAATATGGCTACAGGTACAAAGAAATAATTCTTGTGGTCTGTGGGCTGCTACAGTCCAAAAATCCTCTTTGTGTATTCTACCTCCTATCTCTCCTGGCTATCTTTTCTCATCTATGTAACAAAATTCTCTTAAAAGAATGTAATGCCTCTTCCTCGTAGTGGTTCCAGTTATAACACAATCTAATAGCCTACTAGTGGTTAATTCTGGCTACATCAACTCTTAACTAGAGTTACAATATAATCTTTTCTATATTATTTTACATCATAATCACATGGCTATCCCCTTTTCCATGAATAATGGGGGATGACATGACATCCTCTAGAACTATAGGTGCGAGAACAGGAAGGTCAACTTCTGAGTGGCATAACTTTTGCATACGGACTTTGATTGAGGCACTTCTTATGCCATTGGAAATATCTGGGTGTAGAATAAAATGAAATGGTTCCACATCAAGAAGAACATTTTCGCCTCAAGAAAAAATCATTTGATGCCTCAAAACGCTCCCAGAAGGTTTCAAACCTCGTTTTTCCATACTGGGTCCCGCCAGTAAAAACAACTTTGTGAGATGATTCGTCCACTTTTTCCACTCCAAATGCATCAAGATGGAATGAAAAAAATATAGTGATCTAATCCGGATAAAAATTAGTTCACAAAGAAATAGAGATCATGAAAGCATAAGATACATAGTTTAATTATGTATAAAAACCAATGAAATAATTCTTTTTCATTAATATGTATATAATTATAATCACACACCAAAAACAATGAAATAATAGTCTTACAATCATTCACGACATACGTATGAAAGCATTCCTAATCCAAGAGATTTTAACTATAAAGTGAAATTCCCAAGGTACAACATTACAATGATACAACACTAGGTCCAGTAGTGGAACACTAAGCAACCACTTGCTTCTCAAAAGACTAATCTTCTCTCCTATGCCTAGCTTGAGAAGCCAAGGTGAAAAATCCTTTGGTTGAGAAATGAAGGTGTTATATAGAAAATGAGGTGAATTTCCACCTACCTTGTGAATCTTGAGCTCCCCTCGTGTCTCTTGAGATTCCATGTGACTTTTCAAATTCTTATGAAGCCTTTGAACTTCTACACAAATTTTTACATTATATGTGTGACCCTTGGGCTTCCACACATTTTAAATTTTCTCATTTTTTGGAAATTAAATAATTACATTTCAAAAATGATGTGGAAAGATAGAATAACACATAGGACTCTTATGGTGACACTTCGAGAAGCCATGACTTGCCAATGTTGACATGGAACTTTGTTGTGACGTGTTAAGGCCAAGATTCTCTTCTTGCTTCTATCTTCACATATTTATGATAGGCATTGCATGTACTTCATATTCATCCTCCAAAAGGATGGACTGATATGGAGTCTTCAATGTGATTTTGATATTCATTCTTTTGTCACAACCCAATGTCCCTTCATTCCTCTACTTGGTGATATCTTTATGTATTCAACATCACAAGTGTCTCCTTGTAAAATATCCTTAGTATCCTCCTTTAGCATCATCATTCCATATGAAGATACACTTAGAAATGGAGTTCACTCATGAAAAGATGACATTAGTCGAAAAATATCCTAGTTTATCTTGCTTCTCATGCAACATTTTGACTGAGTTGGGATAGAGTACTAGGTTGAGGAGGAGGCCTGGGATTGTGTATTTCATAGGAACAAGAGAGAAGGATGAGGGTCTAGGATCTTTCAATATGAATTGCACAATTTTTTATAACAAGGGAAGGATGATTTTGTAGTTGAGGGAGTCAGGGAAGCATGGACACATGCTTGCTCACAATGATTACATAATGCACAATTATGGAAGGAGAGGGTCCTTTAATTGCATAGTTGAGAAAGTTAGAGGCTAGGACAGGGCCTGAATACTAATTGAGAATGCATTATGTGTAGTCGAGGCCTGGTTGGCAAAATATTGCACATTAGGAAAGTGTAGTCGACAATGACTAAGCACTATGATTGCACAATGCGTAGTTGGTAGTGGTAGTGACTGTGTTGTGCATTGTTCCAAGAGGGAAGGAAGGCTAACTAGGGATTATGATTACACATTGCACAATTTAAGGAGGAAAAGAGATGAATGGTTTGCTGTGAAAGTTGTGAAGACAAGAAAAATCCAAGATTGACTAAGTTTGGGATCATCAAGACAAAAAGATGAGACCAAAGCATGTAACCAAACTTGATCATGATCACACACTTATAGGCAACCATCAACATAATAATGAGACACACTATACCTAAAATTAACATGCATCCATTAAAATGAGAACAAAATGACACTTACCACCAAGTGTGACACTCAAGATACTCTTTGCGACACAAGTGTTGACTACAACAACAAAGTGTGTGATACTATGAGAATGAGTATGTTTCATATCCCTATTTGAGATACAATCCATTAAAGCAAGAGAAAGCACTATATTTTCCTTTTAAAAGTATGATATGAATCCTTTCCACAAAGAGAGATACTTCCCTTAACAAAAGATGAAGCTTGGAATTCCTTCAAAAAATGGACTTAGAAACTTTGGTAACAAGCTTGGGATGACTTGACTAACTAGAAATGATAGTTCACATGATGAAAGGAAGGCACCAAAGTTTGAATACAGGCCAAAATTCAAAGGGTGTTGTAATAATGGCAACACTTTGCAAATTTCTCGAAGAACCCCAACTTCTTTCTTTGGGTCTAACTTTATGCACAAGGTCTAGTATTTTAGGAAGTATTAATTCATCCTATAGGTTACCTCAACTTTCCCATTTTCCTATTTATAGATATAGTCTCTCCTATTCCCTTCTTCAGTTAAACATAATTACAAAGCTAATCATATCACAATCTTTTCGATATGGGAGGAGAATAATATATATTTGATGGCTTAAAATGACTATAGTGTTAGTTTCATCTCTAGTGTTGCTCTACTTCCAAAAGGCCTGTTAGGTACCTCGTGGAGTCACTGCAGAAATACAAGCATTTCTTCACTTCCATTGACCCTGGTCAGTACCCCGACGAAGTTACTTTATTCACCTCTCTGCATAGGAAGCCTTTCTCTTCGTTCACCCTCTATTTTTTTTTCAATATACTCATTGGAATTTTAATGACAATTATATCTGTTAAATTTGGAAACAAGGTCCAAACTACACCTTGGACAACTCATATGATATAGCTAATAATTTAATCGGATTCGTATTTTTGAGAGGTGTAGGATTGATCTAAATATCATCTCATTATAACATGTACAAATGGAAATATGAATTTATTTTGTTTATGGACAAATTTTCAAGGTCGACCAAAAATCTAATGTAGGTTAAGAAGCCCAAAAGACACATCTATTTGTAGAATTATCATGTAGATTCACAAGCCAATGCAATTTGCTAAAGCAGGAGATAAGAATCTACTTCTACTCTTTACAATAGAAGCCCGTAAACATCAAGAAAACAATAATAAATAGAGGAAGAGAATTAAAGGCACACAACACAATAAATATATGGGGAAATCCACATCTCAAAACCCCACTATCTATTTTGTATTAATCCAGAAAATCAAGATGAAATTACAATGCTTGTTCTCTCTAGAAAAATCCTAGCACTTAGTAAATTCAATCTCCATCTCATAAGAAAGATCAAGGCCAAAGCTTAGCCTCTTCACAAGCTCTCCAAATCTCTATTCCAATGCGTAATTAATATGAAGGATAGCTTATATTTAAAGCAAAATAAAGCCACTAAAAATGGCACAATCCCTCAAGGATCAATTCCTGATTGCATGCACTATCAGTGCAACTCAGAAAAATCTGAAACAAATAGTACACTGTCCCTATACTCTAGTCTCAATTGGGTCTTTCTCAGAATCAACATGCATGAGTTTCTGAGGAGTAAATATTTAGTTAACTAGAGTAGCACTGGTGGAGTTCATTAGTGTCACCACTGACTGTTAACTCACTATTAGTTCACTCAATCAGTTTGAGAACTAACTTAACTGAACTGACTCATGAAACTGAGTATTCTATTTTACAACACAATTAAATCACACTAAACTCCTACAAAGTAGGGAGAACATATACATGACTTCCAAAAGACTTCCAATTCAAATTTCCTAAGTTAAGTAAGTTTAATAAACTTGTTTTAGCTATTTTAAGTTGCTATGAGAATAGAATTTGAATTTAATTCAAAGTTTAATTCAAGGACAACTTAAATTGAAATTTCTTGTTGCCATTTCTCAACACTCCCTCTCAACAAGAAAAGGATTATCAACTACCCCGATCCTATCTTTGCGAAACTCGAATTTCCATATTGACAATGCCTTTGTGAAGATGTCAATATTGCTCCTTTATGGGAATGTAATCTAACAACATGATCCACCTCAATACACAATCTCTGAGATGATGATACCAGATATCAATATGCTTGGACGATCATGAAAGATAGGATTTTTAGAGAGTTAGATACGATTCTGATTATCACAGTAGATCATTGTCGGATCCATCTGCAAAACAAGCAAACTAACGAGGATCTTCCTCATCCAGATAGCCTCATATGTTTCCTGACTTGCAACCATGTACTATGCCTTTGTCGAACTAAGTGCAACCGATCTCTATTTCTTGTTGTACCAAGAAACTACTACTGACCCAATACTGAAGATCCCTCTTGATGTGCTCTTCCTATCAGATGGACTCCTTGCCCAATCTGCATCGGTGAAACCTTGAAGCTTCACTCCCTCTATCCATTTGTACCATAACCCAAACTGAGTAGAACCTCTGAGGTATCACAATACATGCTTTTTCACATTCCAATACAACTTGGTAGGCCTAACCTTTGCTTGATTAAGTTGGTTAACTGCATAGCACATATCCAGTCTTGTGTTCACCAAGTACATGAGTGAACCCACAAGCTACCTGTAAATAGTAGCTTCCACTACTTCCCCTGAAGTAGCATCCTCCTTCCTCTAGTCACCAGCTAGAGGAGTCTCCATGGGTTTACTACTCTCCATGCAGAATATCTTTAGTATCTCGTTGGCATACTTACCCTGAGATACAAACAACTCGCTATCTCCCTGCCATACCTCCATACCAAGAAAGTAATGCATGAGTCCCATGTCCTTCATCTCAAACTCTCTTGTAAGGTCCTCCTTGCAAGGTTTGATGAGCTTCTCATCACCTAGCAGTATGAGATCATCTACATAAAGTACAATGATCAACAACTTACCTTCCACCACTATGTGATACAAGTTCACATTCGCTTCACTCTTCGTGAAGCCCAACCCAGTGAAGCAACTGTCTATCCTAGTGTACCAAGCATGGGGTGCTTGCTTTATCCCATACGACGCTCTCTTGAGTCGACACACATGCAACTCATGGTCCAAGATTTCAAACCTTTGGGTTTATCTATGTACAGCTCTTCCTCAATCATGCCATTGAGGAAGTCAGTCTTCATATCCATCTGATGGATCTTCCAACCCATCTATGTTGATAGTGAAAAAATAGATCTGATTGATGAGTACCTTGCAACAGGAGCAAGTGTTTCATCATAGTCAATCCCCTCTACCTATGAAAAGCCATGGGCCACAACTCTAGCCTTATGCTTCTCCACACTACCATCTATAGCTTGCTTTACCTTGTACAGCCAACAAGATCTCACAACTGATTTGTCCTCTGGTCTCAGGACCACATCCAAAACACTATGTCAAACTATGGAGTCATACTCCTCCACCATCGCATCAACCCAAGTTGGATTTTGCACTATTTCCTGAAAGAAAGATGCCTCTGTCACAACACATGCACCCATAAGTGCCATTTATTGAGTGTACCTCTCTGGTGACCTCCTTTATCTGCGCTGAGAAGAGTGTCCTCCCACATTATCCCATGCATCATCCAACAATCTGTTAGCCTCTCTAGTGCGCTTTCTTCCCTCTCTGGAAGACTTTTCCTGACTGGAGGTCTCCACTCTCTGAAACTCTTCATGTGGCTTCTCCACATCAATATAAGGCCCTTCAACCTTAGGAGCTAAAATATCCTCATCTACATGTAGCTCAAGCTCCCTCTCAAGGGATACTTGCATGAAATTCTCCTCATCAAACCTGATATACCTATGAACCAGTGTCATCTGACTGGTTGACATGTACACCCGATAGTTATGGGGTGTATCAATGTACCCCACAAATATCCCCAACTCTTTTGTTGGATAAAACTTCTTTCATGCATATTTGGTCACATGGCAATAAACCGATGACCTAAAAATCCTGAAGTGACCAACATTTGGCCTCTTATCAAAATAAGCTTCCTCTGGTGTCTTCATCTCAAGTATACAACGTGGGTTACGGTTCAGAACATAAACTATTGTGTTGCATGCCTCAACCCACAAGTGTAGTGGTAGGCCCTTATCATGCAACATTGCCCTTGTTGCCCCTACTATGCTCGTATTCTTCCTCTCAGCAACCCCATTTTGTTGAGGGTTATGGGGTGTCGTCAACTCTCATTAAATCCCTTCCACTGCACATAAGTTCTTAAACCCATTTAAGACATACTCACCACCGTTACCACTCCATAGAGATTTAACCTTCTTGATAGACTCTTTCTCTACCAATGCTTTGAAATTGCAAAAATTTGTGAAATTTTGGTCCTTTCTCTGCATAAAAAATATCCAACAATTACGATAATATCCATCCACAAATATAACATAATACTTGTGTTTGGTCATGGATGTTGTCAAGCATGGTCCACACACATATGAATGGACTCTCTCTAGAATAGACTCTACTCAACTATCTCTATCTTCAAAGGAAGATTTGGTGTATTTTCCCAAAGTATAACCCTTGCATGTATCAACTTTCTCAAGCGTACCTTTGGGAAGATGGTAGAGATTTGGTGCATATCTTCAAAGACCTTTTTTTCAAGTGGCCTAATCGCCTATGCCACAACTCACTGATATCTCGGCTCAACATCTTTTCCACTTTTGAACTCAAGGCAACGCAATCCTCTACCTTTATCTTATAGAGATTCTAAAATCAAATCCTTATATTCTTTACTTGACCCATGGCTATGTGTCGAAGGAACACCTTTTGCTTTCAAAAATATCACATCATAGCTTCTATCCTCAAGTATGGCAACCGATACCAAGTTCTTAGTCAGTCTGGGTACATGCATAACATTCTTCAAGGTGAGTGGAGCTGTATGATCCCTCTGAAAAGTAATAGTTCCCACACCAGTAACACTATACTTACCATCATCACCCATCTTGATATGCATCTTCAGATATTTCTCCTCTATTTCACTAAATAACTCTTTGTCGCCAGTCATGTGGAAAGAAGCTCCACTATCTAATTACCAAAAACTTCCCATCATTGAAGACACCATGCAAGAAATGAGGGAAAAGTCCAATTTGAATTGGGAGGCTAAAGCCTCACCCGCTGCTCCTCCTGAGGACTTCTCCTTGGTCTTCTTCAATGGGCAATTTGTAGCAAAGTGACCCATCTTGTGACAATGAAATCATTTAACTTTCATCATGTCCTTCTTCTTACCTCCATGATGAAAATTTGATTTGGAATGGGAAATTTTACCTTTCCCCTTCCTCGCCTTAATCACTAAGAAACAGTTCTCTTCATCATCAGTCTTTGATGAAGAGCCATCCTTGGTGTTCCTCCTTATCTCCTTCTACATCAAATCTGACCATAGTCATTCCCAATCTGGAAACTTCTCCCGACCATTGATAGAGTCGTGATAACTATGCCAACTCTTTGGGAGTCCATGAAGAGAAAGGATCACCATATCCTCCTCAGAAACTATGATTCTAACACTTCCAAGTTCATCCTGACATTGATTGAACTTGTTCAAGTACTTTGGAATCGTCTCTCCTTTATCCATCTTGATTTTACAAAGTTTATCCTTTAGTGCAACTTCCATTGATCACTGTTATTCTGATACATGCCCGTCAATGCTTTCCACATAGAATTCATGGTTTCCTTTCCATGGAGACTCGAGAAAATATGATCTCGAACTCCCTCAAGGATTATCTGCCTTGCCTTTTCCACACACTTCTTCCACTGGACCAATTTCTATGCATGAGTAGATGCTGGCTTAGGAATTGCTTGTTCAACAAATTCCTTCAAGCCATTATCCTCTAACACAACCTACATCCTGTCCCTCCAGGCTATGAAATTTGAGATTCCTTCCAAGGCATACTCAAGCCTCAACCCATGGAACTCCATCTACTGATCATGAAGTATGTATTACAAATTTGACTTTCACCTGTAACCCAGAAAATCAAAACTTCGAAATCTCCTCTTCACAGTTGACTTTAAATCACTGATATCTCCCTCATCTGAAGTTTGATTCGGGAAATTTGTTTTTTGAATTTTGGTATCTTTTCCCAGGGAATCCAGATCCACAATTTTTTTATGAAAATTTTGTACAAAAATTCTCAGATCCGCTCTGCAAACTCTCTGCCCAAACAACAATCTTGCTCTGATACCATGTAGAAAATCCTGTAGATTCACAAGCTAATGAAATTTGCTAAAGCAAGAGAAAAGAATCTACTTATACTCTTTACAACGGAAGCCCAAAAACATTGAGAAAACAATAATCAATAGACGAAGAGAATCAAAGGCACACAACACAATAAATATCTGGGGAAAGCCATAGCTCAAAACCCCACTATCTATTTTGTATT
>APFE030973971.1:0-14535 GCA_000404065.3 Pinus taeda | reverse complement strand
TCGAAATGATAAAGTACTTCACTCTTCCTAAATGATAAATGAAATCCTCATCTACTACAGACTTTGCACTTTAGGGGGCAATCTGTTACACAAAAATATCGTCACCTTGATTGTTTGCAGTTAGTATGGGTCTATCATCACTTGTACTGACCTCCTAAGCAAGTCTCAGACCTCAACTCTTCAAAATAAGCTTTGGAAATGAGAGAAAGACATCAAAAAGCAATGTAACTCCGGTTCTGCACTTTCTCTCACTTTTGCCTGCGGGCCCACACCCTTTGTTCAGATTACCTGCGTACTTATACGCTTTGTATGTAAAGGGGAGGGTGCGTACCCCTGTGAAAGTCAAAATGCACAATTATTATCTTAAAAAACTCACTTTGGGTTAATTCTAGATGATTCTAGAAGGAATTTTGATGTGGATTGTTCGCTCCAAAGTGGTTCATGCATCCCAAAAGAGAAGGAGCTAATCCCTTGTTAGGAGCAGCTATCCCTTTGAATGAGGATTCTATCCCTTTGAAGGAGGACCTAGTAACTTCCCTCCATTGCACTATAAATTGAGGCATTGAGTTAGTGGCTAGAGAGGTTAGAAGCTGAATATTTTTGAGGGTAAATGCTGGTGAAATCAAGACTTCCTAGTTGAGCTTAAGAGGAGAGATCACATACCTTTTTGGCTTCATTGGGGAGTGAGTGAAAGTTGTCAAAGTAGAGGAAACTTCTTGTTGGACCCTGGGAGGAGCTTGTACAGCGTCAAGGCAAAGGTTGTAAAGTTCTTCTTCTTTTGAATTAATACAATTAGACTCATTTTTCTCAACAAGTATCTCATGTTATTTGTTTCATCGACTCCTTGAATTTCATGTTAAATATGTTTTATGATATTGGCTTTTCAGGTGCTATTTAATTTGTTTGCCTTGTTTGTGTTTTCAGGATCGCGACAAAGGAACTCATTTGGATCAAAGAAGCGAGGGCATCCCCAAACTTGCGTTGGATATAAGGTAGGCCTTAAACACACTTGTTTGCCACTATTTATAAAAGCACATTTAGAGAAAGATAGTGTCTGGTTGGTTTGCTTGTCATTAGGTCTTCTTTAGATTCTAGGAAGGTCTATCTTGTCCGCAAGATCGACTCATTCCGCGTGACATGTGACTCATGGTCGAAGATTTCAAAACCTTCGGGTTTCTCTATGTACAGCTCTTCCTCAATCATGCCATTGAGGAAGTCAACCTTCATATTCATCTGATGGATATTCCAACCCATCTATGTTGATAGTGCAAAAATAGTTCTGATTGATGAGTACCTTGCAACAGGAGCAAGTGTCTCATCATAGTCAATCCTCTCTACCTGTGAAAAGCCATGGGCCACAACTCTAGCCTTATGCTTCTCCACACTGTCATCTATAGCTTTCTTTACCTTGTAAAGCCAACAAGATCTCACAACTGATTTGTCCTCTGGTCTCAGGACCACATCCAAAACACTGTGTCAAACTATGGAGTCATACTCCTCCACCATCGTATCAACCCAAATTGGATTTTGCACTACTTCCTAAAAGAAAGATGCCTCTATCACAACACATGCACCCATAAGTGCCATTTATTGAGTGTACCTCTCTGATGACCTCCTCTATCTGCGCTGAGAAGAGGGTCCTCCCACATTATCCCATGCATCATCCAACAATCTGTCAGCCTCTCTAGTGCACTTTCTTCCCTCTCTGGAATACTTTTCCTAATTGGAGGTCTCCACTCTCTGAACCTCTTCATGTGGCTTCTCCACATCAATATAAGGCCCTTCAACCTTAGGAGCTAAAATACCCTCATCTACATGTAGCTCAAGCTCCCTCTCAAGGGATACTTGCATGAAATTCTCCTCATCAAACCTGATATACCTATGAGCCAGTGTCATCTGACTGGTTGACATGTACACCAGATAGTTATGGGGTGTATCAATGTACCCCACAAATATCCCCAACTCTTTTGTTGGCTCAAACTTCTTTCATGCATATTCGGTCACATGGCAATAAACCGATGACCTAGAAATCCTGAAGTGACTGACATTTAGCCTCTTATCAAAATAAGCTTCCTCTGGTGCCTTCATCTCAAGTATACAACGTGGGTTACAGTTCAGAACATAAACTATTGTGTTGCATACCTCAACCCACATGTGTAGTGGTAGGCCCTTATCATGCAACATTGCCCTTGTTGCCCCTACTATGCTCCTATTCTTCCTCTCAGCAACCCCATTTTGTTGAGGGTTATGGAGTGTCGTCAACTCTCATTTAATCCCTTCCACTGCATAGAATTTCTTAATCCCATTTAAGACATACTCACCACCATTACCACTCCATAGAGATTTAACCTTCTTGCTAGACTCTTTCTCTACCAATGCTTTGAAATCACAAAAAATTGTGAAATTTTGGTCCTTTTTCTGCATAAAAAATATCCAACAATTATGATAATATCCATCCACAAATATAACATAATACTTGTGTTTGGTCATGGATGCTGTCAAGCATGGTCCACACACATATGAATGGACTCTCTCTAGAATAGACTCTACTCGACTATCTCTATCTTCGAAGGAAGATTTGGTGTATTTTCCCAAAGTATAACCCTTGCATGTATCAAATTTCTCAAGCGTACCTTTGGGAAGATGGTAGAGATTTGGTGCATATCTTCAAAGACCTTTTTTTCAAGTGGCCTAATCGCCTATGCCACAGCTCGCCGATATCTAGGCTCAACATCTTTTCCACTTTTGAACTCAAAGCAATGCAATCCTCTACCTTTATCTTATAGAGATTCTAAACTCAAATCCTTATATTCTTACTTGACCCATGGCTATGTGTCGAAGTAACACCTTTTGCTTTCAAAAATATCACATCATAGCCTCTATCCTCAAGTATGGCAACCGATACCAAGTTCTTAGTTAGTCCGGGTACATGCATAACATTCTTCAAGGTGAGTGAAGCTGTATGATCCCTCTAAAAAGTAATAGTGCCCACACCAGTAACACTCTACTTACCATCATCACCCATCTCGATATGCATCTTCAGATATTTCTCCTCTATTTCACTAAATAACTCTTTGTCGCCAGTCATGTGGAAAGAAGCTCCACTATCTAAGTACCAAACACTTCCCATCATTGAAGACACCATGCAAGAAATGAGGGAAAAGTCCAATTTGAATTGGGAGGCTAAAGCCTCACCCGCTGCTCCTCTTGAGGACTTCTCCTTGGACTTCTTCAATGGACAATTTGTAGCAAAGTGACCCATCTTGTGACAATGAAATCATATAAGTTTCATCATGTCCTTCTTCTTACCTCCATGATAAGAATTTGATTTGGAATGGGAAATTTTACCTTTCCCCTTCCTCGCCTTAATCACTAAGGCATAGTTCTCTTCATCATCAGTCTTTGATGAAGAGCCATCCTTGGTGTTCCTCCTTATCTCCTTCTACATCAAATCTGACCATAGTCATTCCCAATCTGGAAACTTCTCCTAACCATTGATAGAGTCATGATAACTATGACAACTCTTTGGGAGTCCACGAAGAGAAATGCTCACCATATCCTCCTCAGCAACTGTGATTCCAACACTTCCAAGTTCATCTTGACATTGATTGAACTTCGTCAAGTACTTTGGAATCGTCTCTCCTTTCTCCATCCTGATTTTACAAAGTTTATCCTTCAGTGCAACTTCCATTGATCACTGCTATTCTGATACATGCCCGTCAATGCTTTCCACATAGAATGCATGGTTTCCTTTCCATGGAGACTCGAGACAATATGATCTCGAACTCCCTCAAGGATTATCTGCCTTGTCTTCGCCACACACTTCTTCCACTGGACCAATTTCTATGTATCAGTAGATGCTGGCTTAGCAATTGCTTGTTCAACAAATTCCTCCAAGCCATTATCTTCTAACACAACCTACATCCTGTCCCTCCAAGCTATGAAAGTTGAGATTCCTTCCAAGGCATACTCAAGCCTCAACCCATGGAACTCCATCTACCGATCATGAAGTATGTATTACAAATTTGACTTTCAGCTGTAACCCAGAAAATCAAAACTTCAAAATCTCCTCTTCAAAGTTGACTTTAAATCAGTGATATCTCCCTCATCTGAACTCCGATTCGGGAAATTTGTTTTTTGAATTTTGGTATCCTTTCCTAAGGAATCCAGATCCACAATTTATTTATGAAAATTTTGTACAAAAATTCTTAGATCCACTCTGCAAACTCTCAGCCCAAACAACAATCTTGCTCCGATACCATGTAGAAAATCCTGTAGATTCACAAGCTAATGCAATTTGCTAAAGTAAGAGAAAAGAATCTACTTATACTCTTTACAGCGGAAGCCCAAAAACATTGAGAAAACAATAATCAATAGAGGAAGAGAATCAAAGGCACACAACACAATAAATATCTAGGGAAAGCCATAGCTCAAAACCCCACTATCTATTTTGTATTAATCAAGAAAATCAAGATGAAATTACAATGTTTGTTCTCTCTAGAACAATCCCGACACTCAATAAATTTAATCTCCAACTCATAAGAAAGCTCAAGGCCAAATCTTAACCTCTTCACAAGCTCTCTAAGTCTCTATTGCAATGTGTAATTCCTATGAAGGATAACTTGTATTTAAAGGGAAATAAAGCCTCTAAAAATAGCAAAATCCCTCAAGGATCACTTTCTAATTGCATGCACTATGAGTGCAACTCAAAAAAAGCTAAAATAAATAGTACACTATCCCTACACTCTAGTCTCAACTAGGTCTTTCTCAGAATCGACATGCATGAGTTTATGATGATTAAATATTCAGTTAACTACTGTAGCACTGGAAGACTTCATTAGTGTCACCACTGAATGTTAACTCACTATTAGTTCTCTCAATTAATTTGAAAACTAATTTAACTGAACTAACTCATGAAACTGAGTCTTCTATTTTACAACTCAATTAACTCACATTGGACTCCTACAAAGTAGGGAGAACATATACATGAATTCCAAAAGACTTCCAACTCGAATTTCCTAAGTTAAGTAAGTTTAATAAACTTAATTTAACTATTTTAAGTTTCTATGAGAATAGAATTTGAATTAATTCAAAGTTTAATTCAAGGACAAATTAAACTGGAATTTCTTGTTTCCATTTCTCAACATTATTCATCCTCAATGTTACATTTATGGGCAGTCTCTCCCTCCACACATACAAAGGACATGACTATAATTTTCTATTTTAGGCATTGACCGAATTGCAAGTTGGTTTGACAATCATTAACCGAGCTGCAGGTGACCAATTTTGACTGCCTTTTTCTTGGATAATATTTTGTTTGGGCAGGCCGCATTTCTAGGTACATAAATCAAGGAAATATGAGTTTTTTAACCAATGTTGACCGCAAGTTTGGCCTCTGTGTTGACTGAGTTTGACTAATATTTTCCAGACTATTCTGGGCTTATTTGGATTGATGTTAGAGGCTGAGTGAACTGGGTTTGACCGAGCTGATTTGGAGGAAACATTCTACCACATTGACCAGCATTGAATTTCTAGTTAGAGCTTCCTGTGATTACAGTTTGACTAGACATATTTGACTTTGATTGGGCAAGTCAATTTTGCATATTGTACTCTCTCTCTCTGTTGAACATTTGAAGAATAATACGACGAATTGATCAAAGGGTTTCCCCATATTGGGGTTTGTCCCTAGAATGCACCACATCTTGTGTCTGCTTATCTTGGCTTATCTTCTACTACTTTTATTTATGTTCTATCTACATTTATTGTCCTGTTAATGTGATTGCTAATATGGAAATTGATATTGGGGTAATAAGAAAAATTGAAGTAATTTGTTCAGAAGCATAGAACATACCATTATTATCTAAAATTAACATGGTATTAGAGATGAGGTAAAGATAAATCCCAAGCAAGAGTGAGAAGAGAAATCACTAATATCTATTGATCAAGGACAAGATTCATTGGCCTCCACATCCTGCTTCAAATTTGATGACAAGATTCATGATAAGTTTGATTATCATGCATTGAATATCTCTCTTGATTTGAATTTAGAAGAGTAAGATGTTATGGACTATGTGCAAGGAAAGATTATTGAACCTCCTACAAATGCACCGACTGTTACTATGACAAAGTAGAAAAAAGGAGAATTCAGAGCCAAGAATATCATCAAGGATTCTATTTATAAGCATTTAGTTTCTTACGTCTCCAATTGGAAAACATCAAAGGAGATATATGACAGGTTGGTTGGCATGTTCAAAGCTATCAATGCAAACCAAGTCCTCTTTTTCAAGAAAAAATTGAAGGATATAAGGAAGGGAAGAGGTGAAGATATTCAATCATACTTCATGAGGACTATTGAGATAAAAATGATCTACTTTGAATTGGACAAGTTATTGTTGAAAGGGAGCTCACTCTTATTTCCCTTGGAGGTCTCCCTCGTGAATGACATGTGTTCAATAATACTATCTTCAACAACGACAGTATTCCAAGTTTTGAATAATTTTTGACTAGATGTTCTCAAAAAGAGATAAGGATGATAGAAATGGACATGCCTTCAAATAGGAATGATCCTACCACATTCTTTAGTCATGTTAAAAAGAATAGCAATGCAGGTTCAAATAAGCAATGTGAAGTAAGACTGAGATTCAAAAGTGGAAGGAAGGGAAGATCCTTCATTTCTAACAAGTTTGGCCACTATGCTAGTGAGTCTCCAAATGGACACACCTCATGATGATGACAACCACAACAACAACAATTTCAGGGGCAACAACAATCAAAGGAATGGAATATTCAACAACAAAGGAAAAAGGAATGTTGTCGCTACTCAACATGGAAATCTTTGACATCCAAAAAGGTTAAGAAACTCTAGGTATGATGAATCTAATGTTGTTGATAACAAGAAAAAATAATTTTATCTTATATCTTCCCTCTCTACTACCCCTCCTCCGGATACCTTGGGAAATTAGTTGATAGTGGTGCCTCAAGGAACTTCACTAGGTATAAGGAAGCTCTTTCAAATCTGATAAAAAATGATACAAAATTGGAAATCATTCTTGTGGCCAATGCCACCTATCCCATGAAGGGAGTTGGGAATTTTACTCTTCAATTGAATCAAGCTAACACCATTCATCTACAAGAAGTTCTGTATGTACGTGATCTAAACAAGAACCTAGTATCTATCTCGGCAATGGAAGACAAAGGATTCAAGGTGGCATTCATTGATGCAAAGGTACATGTTTGGAAAAGAAATTTCAAAGAATCATTTACTCTTGGATTCAGGGCTATTAGCCTATATCAAGTTGGAGGAAGCCCATTGGGAGCTATGTCTTGCGACATGTCTCTTCAATCCAAATTATGGCACCAGAGGTTTTCTCATCTACATTATAAGGCTCTACCCGATGTGAGGAAGATGATGACAAGTATGTCCAAATTCAAAGTAGAACATGAAGGTGTTTATCAGGGATGTGCTAAATGAAAACATACAAGGGGAAACTCACCTCAGGTGATAGAAAGGCTACCGACATTTGCAATTGGTTCATTCTGATCTATCTGGTATGATGCCCATGAAATATGATATTTATATTATGCTATCTTTATGGATGATTTGTCTCTCAAGACTTGGATATATTTCTTGAAGAATAAGGATGAAGAATTCTCATGGTTCCATTCTTTCAAAGCCTTGGTTGAAATTCAAACTGTGAAGAATATCAAAATATTGAGGATCGAGAATGGAATCGAATATGAATCAAATGAGTTCAATGGCTATTGTAGAGAAGTTGGCATTAAGAGGGAGACTACTATCGTATATACTCCTGAGAAAAATGGTGTTGCTGAAAGGAACAACCATTCTATTATAGAAGCCACTTGTGTCATGGTTCATGATCAAAGCCTTTCGAACTTCATATGGGTGAAAGCTGCCAAGAATGTTGTGTACTTTCAAAATAGATCCTCATCAAGAATTGGACTCCAAAAATCCAAAAGAAATTTCACTTGTAAGAAACCTAATACTTCTCACTTTAGAATATTCAGTAGTCCCATATATTTTCATGTGGAGAAAGAAAAAAGAAGCAAATTGGATGCATCTAGGAAGAAAGGAACATTTATGGGCTACGGTGAAACTCCGAAGGAATATAGAATCTATGTGCCTAGTCAAAGAGAAGTGGATATAATTCATGATGTCACCTTTGATGAAGATGTTGCCCTTGGAAATATTAGTAGCCTTTCTATTCCAAGGAAGGACAAAGAAGAAAATTTAGGAAAGTGAGGAGAATCACAGGGTTAGCCAATGCCCAATGTTGAAGGAATAATGGGTCCCCTTGATCCACCTCCTCATGAGTCCTCCTCAAAATGGAGACCCTCATGGTTTAGGGAAACTCTCAAAGACGCTGAGAAACATGTTTCTCTAAGAGGGACATTTCGTGAAAGTAAGAAGTCGAACAGGTACCAAGGGTACTTAACTGCCATGAGCACCATTGTCCAATATAAGTCTTGCACATTCAAAGAAGCTATGAAGAACCAAGTTTGGAAGGATGTTATTAATGAAGAGTATGAATCAATTATTAAGAATGATGTCTAGGATGTGGTCCCTAGACCCAAGGATAAATCTCTTGTCACCTCGAAATGACTCTACAAGATTAAGCATGGAGCTGATGGAAGTGCTGAAAAGTTCAAGGCCAATATTTTTGCTCAAGGATTATCTCAAAAGTAAGGTGTGAACTAGGATGAGATATTTGCACCTGTTGCCTAATTTACCACCACCTGATTGATTATAGCCCTTGATGCTTCACAAGGATGGAATCAACACCAGATAGATGTCAGGACTGCCTTCTTGCATGGTTCAATTAAGGAGGAATTCTGTTTAGAACAACCTGAGGGATTTAAAGTTCAAGATTATCATACACATGTATGCAGGTTGATGAAAGACCTCTATGGGTTGAAGCAAGCTCCCCGAGCTTGGTATGAGAGGATAGACAACTATCTGATGACGCTGGGTTTTACAAGAAGTGAAGCTAATCCAAACCTTTACTTTAAGGTTTAGAGTGGCAAACTTCTCATCTGGGTACTTATGTGGATGATCTCTTTCTAATAGGTGCATACCTTCTTATTCATCAATGTAAGAGGGAGTTGGCTTTTGAGTTTGAAATGAAGGACCTAGGGCTAATGCATTATTTCCTAGGGTTGGAGGTCTAGTAAAATCCAGGTGATGTTTTTCTTTCTGAAGGAAAATACATTTTGAATCTACTTGAAAGATTTAGGATAGTGGACTTCAAGTCCATGATTACTCCAATGGAACTTAACTTCAAGAAGTTATGTGGAAGTGCTGTTGGGCCTGATTTGGTAAATTATTCTGAGCATGGTCAAATTGTGGGGGCCCTAATGTTCTTAGTGAACTCCCGTTCAGAAATATGTCTTGTAGTGAATACATTTAGTCATTTTATGGTTGAGCCTCATCACATACATTGGATTACTGCCAAGAATCTCTTGAGATATCTCCAGGGCATAATCACCTATGGATTGAGATACATTGCTAAGAATGTGAGGCTCCATGGTTATTCTAATGTTGATTGGCCTGGCAGTGTGGTGGATCGTAAAATCACATTGGGATGTTGCTTCTCTCTAGGTTCTGCTTCAATATCCTGGATGAATAGGACGTAGAAGTCAATTGCTTTGAGCACCATTGAGGCTGAATATATTGCTGCTAGTATGGCCTCCTATGAAGTTGTTTGGTTGAGAAAGCTCTTTAGTGAGATGTTTGGACATGTGCTAGATACCACTGTGATATTCTGCGACAACCAAAGTGAGATTCGTCTTTCTGAGAATCTTGTGTTTCATGACCACTCCAAGCATATTGATATTAGGTACCACTTTATCTGAGATATGGTACATTCGGGAGCCATAAGGCTCTGTCATATTTGGATTGATGATTAGGTTGAAAGTATTCTTATGAAGCCCTTGGGGAAGGTCAAATTCTTAACCTTCTGGGAACTACTTGGAGTCATGGACAAACCCTCTTATAAGGGTTCAATTTGATTTGGATATTGAGCTCTGGGAACATTGGGGGGCTTGGGGTACTTCTTGGAGTGATGAATGGCCATAAGGTGAGTGGTTCACCTTCCCTTGTGATACCCCATGATGGTTGATATATGCATAGGATGAGTCGTTCACCTTCTTATATTGCATATGAGCAGGATGAGTGGTTCACCTTCTCCTGCCGATACATCCTACCCATGCAGCCTAGGACTCGTGGGAAGTGCCTCTAATCTCGCTAATGAGTAGGGAAATGAGGATAGGGACCATAGTACTATTGATGGACGCATCATGTAGTATCGTACTCCTTATGCTAGGATGTTCGATATTGTTCTAGGATCAATGGAGACTGACTTCGGGTTAGTGGAGAGTAGTATGATAGACTCTGGATTATTGGACACTGACTTCAGGTTAGTGGAGAATGGTATGACACATTATCGATCATTTCTTCTTCATTATTTCTTCATGTTTTAGAAGAGTAGATAAGAGTAGAGAAAAGTATAATAGGGATTCCAAAGATGGTACATATTTTCAGGTGGTTTGGTAGGTGGAGTTCTTCCTAGTGGAGAGGGAGTGTTAAATTTGGAAACTAGGCCAATATCCACCATAGACAACTCATATGATGCTTTTGATATTTTTATTAGATTCCTCTTTCCGAGAGGTATAGGATTGATCTAAAGATAAACTCATGCTGACATGTACAAATGGAATTATGGATTTATTTCGTTTATGGACAAATTGTTAAGGTCTACCAACAATCTAATGAAGGCTCAGAAGCCCAAAAGACATGTCTATTCATCATCAACGTTGCATATAAATAGAAGGAGCATCTACCTCATTTAGACACTCATCACTCACACATATATCTCTCATTTGATTGGGTCATACACATTTTTGGGTAGTCTCTCTCTCCACACTTGCAAAGGACAAGCCTGTAATTTTTTGTTTTGGGTGTTGACCAAATTGTAGGAGGGTTTGACTAGTGTTGAACAAGATTTAGTTGACCAAGTTTGACTACATTTTCCTTAGGGAATATTTTTTTTGGGCATGCCACTTTTTTGGGCATAGAAATTGAGGCAACCTAAGTTGTTTGACCAACGTTGACCGCAGGAAAGTTGGTCGTAGGTTTGACCTCTGTGTTCACTGAGTTGGACTGATGTTTTCAAGGTTGCTTTTAGGTTGATTTGGATTGTTGTTGGAGGCCAAGTTGACTAGATTTTAATATGTTGATTTGGAGGAAACATTTTGCACATTGACCAACATTGAATTTCTGGTTAGGGCTTCCTGTGACTGCAGTTTGAGTGGACAAATTTGAATTTGATTGGGAAAGTGAATTTTGTATATTCTACTCTCTCTGTCTCTCTCTCTCTGTTGAAATTTTGAAGAATAATAAGAAGAATTAATCAAATTGTTTCCCCACATTGGGTTTGGTCCCTAACATGCATCACATCTTGTGTTCTCTTGTCTTGGCTTGTCTTCTATTATTTTTATTTATGTTCTATTTGCATTTACTGCCATGTTAATGTGATTGCTAATTTAGAAATTGATATTGGGCTAATAAGAAAAAATGAAGCATGGAAGATACAATTGTTATCTAAAATTAACAATATCGCCAGTGTGGAAGAGTGATCTTGCATTATTGAGAGGAGGAGAGGTTATTCCTTCATACACTATTATGTACCTTTGGAATTAGTTTGATCGCCTTTAGTTTTCTCCTTTCCATTATTTACTTGATTGAATTGGAAGGGGAAAAAACCATCAAATTATAATATTGATTCAAGTAATGAAGATCCTAAAACAAATATGGGTGTCATGGTTATACTTAAAACTTTCTGTCTAGATGGATCAAATTTTCCATTTAGACATCATTGACCTTAAATAGATTAGACCCAAGCAAAGAATAGGGACTGAAAATTAACCAAGTGTTGATGGATGTCACAAAGCGCTTTAAAAATTTCACCACATCAGTCAAAACTAGATGAGGCACTTCTAGAGAGGGTCTTTTTTTCATAGACTGAAAAAAATAGACAAAGAAAGGAAAGGAAAGACATGACATCAACCAAATAAAAACAAAAAAAATGGGTAGGGGAAGAAATATGTACATAGGTAGAAACACAACCCTAGGGTTCTATTGAAAATAATGTTTAAGATCTTGGGTACTCACTGGAAGAGAGCCCATCTCCCCATCTAAGGATTGGATATGGTGAGTATGGTAGCCAAGCTTGTCATGAAAAACAAATGGTCCAATCCATAGGGATTTAAATTTGGCGTGCTTACCTTTCTCTTCATGGGATTCATCCCATTTCAATACTAGGTCTCCACACTGAACTCCTTGTTCCTCATGAATTTATTATTAAACCAACACTTGACATGGTTGTGATGCATAACAAACTTTTCTTTTTCATTCCACCTTTCTTCCTCTAACTTAAGAAGGGTGTCCACCCTACTTTGAAGAACAAGACATGGTTTACTTTGATATTCCCAAGAGAGTTGAAGGGATGGGAGGTATATGTTGAAAGAAAGGATAGCTTCTTTTCCATACACGAGGAAGTAAGAGGAGGCTTTCAGAAAGGGTTTTGGTGTGACACGGTCAACCCATAAATCATTCACCAATGTATTATGCTAGTTCCTTTGCTATAGTAAACAATTTTCTTTATGACGCAAATTAAATTCTTATTGGTAGACTCAACTAAACTATTTAGTTGAGGGTAGTATTATATGAGGTATTTAAAACAAATCCATTTTATAATTCAAAATAATAAATTCTTAGAGATGAAAAGTAGGTTTCATTATAAAAAACAAGTGATGTAGGAATTTCAAACTTGGTAATAATACTCCGCTGAAGGAAGTGGATGTCTTCCTGCTCATTCACTTATTTAAATGGAATAACTTCATCTCATTGAGTAAAGTAATTCATAGTAGTTAAGATATCTCAGTGTTGCTTTGAGGAATGTAGAAATTTTCTATTTCACCAATAATATCCATTCCCCATTGTTGAAAAAGTTGTCAATAGCATTGGCATGCAATGGGGTGGATGAAGTTTTTCCTCAACCATCACATATTTGACATATGAAACACTTACGGGTGTAGGCATGTGCATCCATGAATAATGTGGGCCAATAATAACCAACCTGCATGAATTTATGAGGAGTAGTTTCACTTGCGTTATGTCCACCAACTATCCCATCGTGAAGGTCATTCAATACCCTTTCTGAGTTTTGTGGCTCCAAGAATCTAAGCAATACATAATTTTGATGCTTATAAAAAAGTGAACCATGTACAATATGATGAAATAAGGCTTTAAGTCAAATTTCCCTATTATGTTTGACTGATAAGTGTGAGGGAAAGGTGTTGTGCTCTAGACACTAACATATATTAGTGTACAAAGACATGGTTTCATTTACAGGGGTAGCTTCCTCAATATTGTACAATTTTATTTCATGTTCCCATTCATAAGAATCCTCTTCTCGAAATTTAACTACTTTTGCTGCAAGTCGTAGAATACCATCGGATTTATTGTATGAACTATATTGAATTCTAGATCATGTTCTTGAAGGGTCATAATCTAGTTCTCTTTCTCTCACCAAACTATTGTTGGAAAAAGAACAATCTAACTGCTAGGCGAGGCACAAAGATGATAGGATGAATTCAGATCCTTGTAGTACAATGCTCATAAATGATATGGGACATTGATTTCCTTAATTATCCTTCTGAGTAAGAATGACTGCAAGAGATGTGTCAGAAGAAAAAGTATACAACAATAAATCCTTGTTAAAATTTAGAATATATAATGTTAAGGAATCAAAAATGACTTACTTAATTTGGGTGAAGGAATCTTCCTTCCTTTGGTCCTGTTGAGATTGCAACAAGATGATGGAGCTTAGTGAAAAGAGTCGCCTTCACTAAGTGGGCCCGCAGGCTATTTTTGGCGCAAGTCTATTTTTAGACTATGTCTATTTTTAGACATATGGATCATGTCTATGGATTGCAGGTTGCTGTTTATGGATGATTGATCAAGTTGGGAAAAATAGATGGACTTCTATTTTTAGATCACAGCGGAGTGACTGCTCAGTCTTAATATAGAACAGTCAAATATTATTAGCTCATAATAATATTTAGACTATAAACTTTGTCTTATTCTCTTGGAGCACTTCAGGATGAGCTACGGATGTGGTACATGCAGATCCCAGAAGGAAATACGTGGTTACCTATGGGATGACTAATATTTGCATGCAGGACTTCAGTTAGAACTCAAGTGAGTTGAGGTTAGTGGACTGGAGGTGCAGTTGATGGAGTTGTGTTCAGTTTAGCTTTGTTAAACTGGTTGTATTTAGTCTAACTGGCAAATAGACTAGAGATGAGTTGGGTGAATTAGTTATTAATTAATTCACAAGTTATTAAACTCATAATACAACTAATGAATACATCAGTTAACTCAGTTGCATGTTAGTGCATGTTCAGTTCAGCAGGGACAGGTGTTAGAGAATCAGATTGCTATCAGATGTGACTATA
>APFE030973970.1:61001-105125 GCA_000404065.3 Pinus taeda | reverse complement strand
TTCCTTTTTGAGTGCTTGGGTTTTGAAGAGATGCTTTAGAACCCTTATTGGCTACAAGAGAATCTTCCTCAGAAATGATTTGTTTTTGAACATCTATAGAAGGTTTATCCAGAACTCTACCCGATCTAAGTTGTACATCATTAAGAGGAGCAATCATATAGGCAGGAAATTGAAATTGTAGACCTTCCATCATGAAAGCATTTTGAGGGTTTTTATTATTGGGGTTCGGCAATGGTTGAGAAGGAAAGTTGATTTGAATTTTGTTGAAGCAAGAGTTGAGAATTTGAATGTTGTTGAGAGGATTGTTGTTGTTGTGGAAATGGCAATGATAATTGTGGATTTTTATTTGGAAATTGTGGAACTTGCTGATTTTGAAAATATGGAGGATATTGATAAAATTGAGCAAATCTCCCATAAGGATTATGCATACCTTGATCCATGCTTGAAAGGGATTTTGAGGTTGGGACCAAGGTTGTTGCCAAGGATTCCAATTTGGTGGAGGTTGAAATTCATAGGGTTGTTAAACCCTTGATTTTGTTGCCCCTGCCAAGGTCTCCTTGCAAAAAAACAGAGAGATTCAATGGTACTTGGATCTTCCTGAAAAACAGCTTTGAGACTAGGGATTGAAGGACAATCCTTGGTTTCATGATTCTCTGAACAGATCACACATGTTTCTACAACCTTTGCATCCAAGGGACACTCCCTTAGAGCATGTTTCTTTCTACACTTTGAGCAAAAGACAGCTAAAGCTTCAGCTTCTGCTTGTTGTTTATTATGGATCTTAAGAGTGTCTAGTTGTTCACTAAGACTTCCTAAGATATCAGTTTTGAATTCATCAAGCATATTGCCTATCTCAGCCCTACTTACTGTTCCAGTTGCAGATTTGTTTGCTTTGAGGAGAGATGGATCTCTAGGCCCTTTCTGAGTTTTAGATTTCCCCCGTGAGAGATGAACACATAGCTCTGCTATATCATGAAGTGGAATTTGAGATATGTCTCCTTTTCCCATCATGTTCAAAATATCTATCAATTCATCTCTAATGGCTTTTAATAGAAGGTCTTTCAAGGTTTCCTCATCCAAGTTACTCATTTTTTCTCTTTTCAGATTATAATCTTTCAAGTAAATCCTCCAATTTTTCATCTTCTTTTTGTACCATCTTGAATACCTCATCCTTGTGATTGGTGGGCATACAATAGTCTAGGTACCTATCCAAAAATGTTTGTTTCATATCATTCCAAGAACTAATGGATTGAGTAACTAATCCCATGAACCATTTCAATGCTGCCCCTTTCAATGTTGAAGGGAACAGTTTGAGTTTTTGAGCGTCTTCTAGATAATCATAAGTTCGACGTACGACCTCAAACTCAAATAGAAATGCCTCAGGGTCCTCATTTCTTGACCCATGAAAGTTTGGGAGGACGGATGGCGAAATGTTTTTCATTGTGGCTCGGGAATCATCATCGACTATGGGAAATCCAAATGAATTATCTCCATCCCTATTTCCTCCATTGTTACCTCTACCTCCTCCATTATTTCCTCCTCCACCTCTACCTCTACCTCTACCTCCTCCAAGTCTAGTTTCTCTTTCTTCCGCCATGGTAGTTTCTTCAGAGACCTCAAAGTTCTTTGGTTCCTCTACCAAGGGTGAATGAGGGAGAATTTCTCCTTCTTCTTCAGGTGATTCTATTTCTTCAATTATAATCTGTCTCCCTGTGGAAGAAAGGAAAGAATCTCCTTTGGATTCAATAGATGGTATGGGAGAGTCAACTACTGCCTCTTGGATTCCAGGAATCCTAGAGCTCGGAGTATGAGTTGGAGATGATGAAGGTGTCTCTTGCCTATTTCTTGAAGTGGATGGAGTTGTGAAAATCGAACTTCTAGCTCCAGCTAAAAACCTTCCCTAGAATCTCTTGCTCTATGCATATCATTTTTTATTTTCCTTCAAGTCAGGGTAATAATTCTCTTTCTGATCTTCCAGGTCACTCTAGGTGCAAGAAGAGAGCATACTCAAGGAAATATTAAACTAGTAACTTTCTCTTTTCTGATCCTCCAGATCACTCTAGGTGCAAGAGGAGAGCATACTTTGAGAGGTTATTAATTTTCTTTTCTTGAAGTTTTCTTGTTTTTATCTTTTTTTTTTTAGAATTGGCTACCCAATTTTCACTTCCTCGGCAACGGCGCCAAAATGTTTGGTCAATTTAGTGTTGTCTAAATTGCTATCATAAATTGTCAACCCGGGGCTCGTAAGCTGATGAAGTGAAGTGTACAATATATACTTAAGCAGCCTTTCTAGTTCTTTTTGTCATTTTTAGTTTATGTTTAACTTATCTTCCTAATGTGATGTGATGAAATTATAAACAAGTGAGTAAATGTGTGTGTATGTGGCGATTTCTAAATGCTTCTTGAATTTTAAAGAGAAAACTTGAACAATAACTTGAAATGGAATTAAAGCTTTGAATGAAAGTAAAGCATCAAACAAAATGGAACTAGTCCAATACCTTTACTGCTGATAAGAATGAAAATGACATCTATATTAACTCAGCTGAAAGCAAGAACACTACTCTAACTTTTTTTTATTGAATCTAAAGCAATGCAAAAATTAAGTGACAAATCACACTACTTAATTCTCCCTTAACATTCTGCCTTTAGCTAAATTGATCATGTGAAAAAGAGTTAGGAGTGAATTAGCAATATGAATCTAAAACTAAATAAACCAAGCTGCAATTAAATGATATTTTGGTCCCATAAAAGTTAATGAATTATGATAAAAAGAACCATCAAGAGATTAGCAACTTGACAAAACTTGATAAAGTAAACTTAAGCAAGGAAACTAACTAAGCAAGGAAACTAATGAAAATCGAAGAAAAAGTCAGCAGTTTATATAAGACAACTTCAGATGCCACTAGTGTTAAAAAGAAGGAAAAGCACACTATCCCGGGCTCCTAACAAAGCTGTAAAAACACACTGATCAGTCATGAAAAGTAAAGAAACATAAAGTAGCATAATTCAAAACTGTACATTAATATACATGGTGAATTAAAGAAAAAGAAATGCAGGAAAGTAAATTTAAAAACTAATGTACAATGGTTGTAGCAGACAGGGGCCCTCCATCCACTTCAACCAATTAAAAGATCAGCTACGCAGGTAGAAACAAAACTGTCTTTTGGTATTAAATCAGCACATGATAAAACACAATGGGGAGCGTAAACGCTTTATAAAAGAGTCTTCAAAACAGAGTTTACAGTAGCAAAAGATTAACTTCCAAAAACTAACTACTCAGCGTGTAGAAACGCTTTATTTATAGCAGGTACATCAACTGTCCTGTGCGTAAACTAAGCTAACTAACAGCTAGGAAAAAGACACGTTCAACAGCACCCTGCGCGGATTTAGGGAATGGTCATCGTGGTTTAATAAATCCGTTATTGGATTCTTGTCCCCTGCAGTCTTCATGGCTAAAGAAGAGGCCAGCTGTGACTTACGTGCTCCAACTGAACACGCAGAGCCGTGCCACCATTTGCAACCTTGCCATTTGACCGGAGCTACTTCCACGTTGACCAGGGGTGTAGACGGCCAGTTTGGCTGAACTGATAGCATACGCACCATGTACACAGTCATACAAACTTTCCCATGTGGCTCTTTCCTCTGGAGGACACCTGGATCATAGCAAACAAGAAAATGGCTGTGGAATCTGGCATCGGCTGCGGAATTCCTGTATTAGCTGCGGAATTGCAGCACTTGAACCAAAAATCTAAACCAACAGTCAATCATTAGCACAATTAGCAAATCATGTTAAAAAGTCCTATAATGTAATGAATTGAACAAGTTGATGAAGGAAATGATGACAAAAGGAGGAAATGAGTAGGAAAAGGCTGTTGGGAGGATGGGTAAATGAGTGCAGGTTTGAGGTTCAACACACAGTTCAATATTTTTCTATTAAAGAAATGAAGTGTTTTTTTGTTGCATCTCTGTGTTTATGATTTATCTCTAAGTTGTTGCATTCTTGTTTAAGTCCAAATCAATGGTATCGGAGTGGTCTGCTCTTTTTTTGTTTTTCTTTGCATGTCCCCAACGAGGTCAGGGTATAAGGAGTTAGGGCTCGATCTAGTTGAACCATTGTAGGATCAGCCTTGCAAAACCTGACAACCTCCCATGTCAGAAGAAAATAAAGATGAGGGATTAGGAGATCCTTTCAAAATGTTGCTCGAGGAAGCCCTCAAGCGAAAAAGGGACGCGATGATGGATAAATTTGCCCAGATCCTTCGACAACTACCCACAAGAAATGCATCTTCATCCAATGGCCACTCTGGAGGTGCCACTCCTTTTAAGGTACAAGTTAACTTCGATATTCCCAGATTCAAAGGCCTGATAGATGCAGACATCATAGATAAATGGTTAAATCTATTGGAAGGATATTTTTCAGTTCATGACTTTTCCAATCGGGAAAAGATTATGTTTGCACTTCTCAAAGCCACCCCACATGTCAAGGATTGGTGGGAAACCTACTATGAACAAAAGGATGAGAGTGAACCCTCGATGTTTTCAATTGCACCCAGTTGGAATTCTTTCTGAGATGCCATCAAGGAACAATATTACCTTGTCGAGAGCAATGAAGATAAATACATAAAGTGGACCACACTATGACAGGGAAGGGACCAAGATGTGCTAGAGTTCACAAATACTTTCCATACCCTTTGCATAAAGATGGGTATAAAGGATACTGAGCGGCATTTGGTGCTCAAGTATTGTGACTACCTACACAAGTACATCCAGGACAAGATGGAGTTCCTGGACATTTCCTCGCTTGACACAACATATCGGTACACTGTAAAGATTAAGCAGAAGTTTAAACAGAAGAAGCATAAATTTGTATTTGTGAATCCAAAGCAAGGAAAAGGCGCCCCCAAACCACAAAACAAGGGACCAAGCCAAGGCAGGGCTACCCAGGACAGCTCGCCAACACTGCAATCAAAGAACAACACCACAAAGACGAAGAAGGACACGGAAAACGGTGTGAGTTCCATAAGAGCTCGATTCACAATACAAGTGAGTGTCAGGCCAAGCAATCACTAGTTGTTGAGTTGAAGGCTTTCGAATCAGACACAAGTTCCGACTCTGAGTCAGAACTCGATAAGGGGACTGAAAAAGGGAAGAAGATCATTGATGTGGAGCCAAGTGCCATTGTGGCCACCACAAAGATCTAGAAAATTGAGCTTGAAGATCTAGAGGAGGGGGGAACACCTCTTCCACTCATAGATGTGTTATAGCTCCAAATCTCACTATTATGGTTTGTGATGCTGCACTCATGGCCTAGGGCAACCCCTCCTTCCAGACCTGGTCTCAAATTTAAAAAACAGTGTTTTATTCCTTATACGCGACATTTCCCTGAGTTAAACGTGTGTATACGCGGGTAGGCATATACCCAACCCGCGTATATGTATTAAAACACTTAAAAAATATAAAACTCCTTATTTTCGGGTGGAGATCACGGGTTTTACCTGCTGATCACCTGTTAGTGCCCGTGGCCCAACTGTTCCCAAATAACTCCCAACTAAAAAACTACTTTGGGAGAGGTATAAAAAGACCTCAAAGGAAGACCTAAGGGAGCTGAGAAGAGAGAGAAAGGTTATTATACTGAGATTTTTCCCCTGACCAGGTCTAAGGCCCTTGTGCCTTCTGCACTTCCCCAATTTATATAGGAAACCTTTGTTTCCTTGTGTGTTGATGTTCATCCACTAGTTATGGCATCATGGAGTGAGTCTTGGAAGGAGATATGCTAAAGGCTTGAGGCTGGATGGATTCGGAAGGAAGATTTGCTTGGAGCCTGCGAAAGGTTACTCAGGTGATATTACTCCTTTTGTACATTCTATTTGTCTATAATAAAGAAACACGTCTTGGTTCCTGATATGCTTCTTATTTATGTTTATGATGTTCATGTTTGAATTCATATGTGAATGGTTGTTTAAAGTTCATAACTAACTACCTTCCTTTATAACATGGAGATGATTTCTTTATAAGTCTTTGTCCATATACTGTTGTATTATTTGGAATTGGTTGTTTTGCAGGACAAAGGAGCGAAAGGGACTTGAAGTAGGGTTTGGACCCTTAAGGAACTTCTCGAACGTAGGACCTGAGGTACGCCCCTCTTACTATAGAATTTGCTTATAATAGCATAATGGTTTTGTGAATGTGTGTTTCTCTGTTTAGACAACTTTCAGTCTGCTAGGGTTTCCACCCAAAATCCCTAGGGGAGAAAATCCCTCAATAAGATGTGGGTGAAGGGTTCTCCACTGCAGTTCATTGTTGCAAGCAGGAGCCAAAAGAACCTCATTTCAGCAGAAGTTGTGAAGCGGTTGGGCCTAAAGACTACAACACATCCACAATCGTACACCATCAAGTGGCTTCACCAAGGATGAGATCTTCACGTTAGCCAACAATGTCGCCTTCCCTACAACATCAATCTCTTCATGGATGAGGTACTGTGTGACGTTTCTCCTCTTGAAGTTTCTGATGTATTGTTAGGACAACCATACTTGTGGAAGCGACATGTTGTATATGAGTCTAGACCTCACTCTGTGATTATTAATTTGGCTAATTAGTTGTATAGGATACCAGAGGTAGCCTCATCTACCGCCATCTCTTTGATCACTGCAAAGAAATGCAGTAAGATCATTTCCCAGACTAGGAAATTTGTTTTCCTTATGATTCGCCCCCAAGGTAAGAAGAAGGTTGTGGCCACAGCTTCTAGGTAGGCCTCTTCTGCACAACAACAATAGATGGATAAGGTCATGGAGAAGTATAGTGATATTTTTTCCTCACCCACATGGGTACCTCTGCACTGTCAGGTCAAGCACTCCATCGATCTAACCCCAGGTGCACTGCTGCCCAATGGACTGATCTATCGATGCTTTTTTCTGGAGAACGATGAGATCAAGAGGTAGATTCATGAAATACTGCAGAACGGGCACATCAGACCAAGCTCATCACCCTTGGGAGCCCGATTGTATTGATACAAAAGAAGGATGGGACCTGGAGGATCTGTATTGACTATTGGGTATTAAACAAGATCACTGTTCGGAATAGGTAGCTAATCCCGCGGATTGATGACCTTCTGGACTAGCTCAAGGAGGCTAAATATTTCAGCAAGATTGACTTGAAGTCAGGGTATCAACAGGTGCCTATCGAACCCTTCGATATGTGGAAGATTGCCTTCAAATCCGAGGGCTTTTCCAAATGGTTGGTCATGCCGTTCGGATTGACGAAAACCCCTGCAACCTTCATGATAGCCTGTAAGAAGAGTATCACAACAGAGGCCACTACTAAGATCTTATTTGAGAAAGTATGGGTAAAATTTGGGATCCCACAATCCATTATCTTAGATCGGGACAAAATATTCCTGAGTACATTTTGGTTAAGTCTCTGGTCGATGCTAGATAAAAAACTTACTAATACTTTCCATCCCCAAACTGATGGCGAAATAGAGGTTGTCAACAAGATGATTGTACACATTATGCACATGTACAACTCGAAGAATCCACGGACATGGGATGAAAGTATCCCCTATGTCCAACATAGCTACAATAGAGCTCTCGACAGCTCAACATGCCACATCCCCTTTCAGGTAGGGCTAGGATTTCAGCCATTATGCCCCATTGATGTGGCCATACCATTTGCACCCACTCAGGTAGATTCGGCTCACATGTAGTCCAAAGTTGAAAGGGCTAACAACTTCATTGAGCATATTCAACACATTTTCCAATAGCTCCATGATATATTGGACATAGCCAATGTTAGGTACAAGCAACACCATGATCAACATCGAGTGCTGCACAAGTTCTAGGTGGGTGACAGAATTTGGCTACATTTGTAGAAGAAGCGCCTTGCTGGACTCCACCGCAAGGTTTGCCCACTCTGATATGGGCCATACACTATCACCAAGGCCATCGATGACAATGCCTTTGAGCTCAACATCCCACCGTTCGTTGGTTTGCACCTAATGTTCAATGTAGATCACCTTCGGCCATAGTTTCCACCATTGTGGGACACATCTGACATTGCAGAACAACTCACACCAACAGAGCTCAACTCAGATTGCATGGAATAGACCACAACATGGACACATAGATCAAGAGAACTTGGCAAAAAATGATACAACTTTATCTAGTTGTCAAAGTGGGCCAACTCCTTCACCAGGGCAAGTGGTTCACCAGGGACTAGGTTCAACAAAAATTTCCTCACCTCATGGAGACTCTACACGCAATGGGGACCATTTCCTAATGGGGGAGGAATGATCCAGGTGGATATTGGTGGCCACCCACCTATTCCACTTAGACCCCCCAGTTAATTTAATATGTTTCCTTAATTGTAGCACAATTTACTATTTTTGGCATTTTTTCGGGTCCTGAACTTCCGGAGCCATTTTAAGGCCCTAAACGACGTTCTTTTTGGCAAAATTACAATTGGTGATTGCTATGAAATCACATCAACACTTGTAGTCATAAGAGATATATTTTTAATGAGGTATCGTACACATCAAACGAAGATAATATGACCAAGTTATGACTCCAGGAAGTTGGCTACCCAACTAACCCCAATGAGGCCCATAAACTCTTGGTGTTACATCTCCTTGGGTTAGGGTTTTATTTTATTGTTCAATAAGAAAAAGGCCCTTGAGCCTCATTATAACTCAGTTTGGAGGCATGTAGCCACCACATCTCTTCTCATAGATAAGCTACCATCGCCCGAGCTATCTTATTTCCATTCTGTTTGTAAGCAGAGTTCAATATTTTTCTATTAATGAAATGAAGTGTTTTAATGCTGCATCTTTGTGTTTATGATTATATCTGTAATTTGTTATGTTCCTATTTAAGTTGAAATCAAGGGGTGGTTTAGGATTAATCAAGCATTTTATTTCTTCTCTATTATTTGATTAATGCAATACAAATAGTAAGGGGTTTTGAGAAGTTACTTTCCCCTAGATAAATCTTTGTGTATGTGTGTTCAATCTTGATGCATGTTAATGATTTGTGTTCTCGATCATGATTTTCTTTCCGCAGATGAGTAGAGTAGCTTCAAATCTTGTAATCTAGTAAATTTCATGAGCATTTTTTAATATACACATCAAATTTCTAAATGGTATCAGAACAGGAATCACAATAGAGAAAATAATTCAAAGTTATCTTTGCAGGAGGATCAAATTTGTAGGATCAATTCTTCAGAGCTAGCATGATGGATTTCTATGGACTAAGACTTGAGTATACCCTTGAGGGTAGCTCAAATTATGTTGCATGGAAGGAAAGGATGGAGGCAATGTTGTAAGATAATGAGTTGAAGGAATTCATAGATAATTAGATCCCGAAGCCTCCAACATTTGATGCTTAAGATCTAGCATAATGGAAGAAGTGTGTAGCAAAGGTGAGGAGGATCATATTGGGGGGAGTTTGAGACCATATTGTCTTGAATCTCCATGGGAAAGAGACTCCATATGCAATGTGGAATGCCTTGTTAGATTTGTTCCAGAACAGTAGTGACCATAGGAAGCTAGCACTAAAGGACAAGCTTCAGAATATCAATATGCAGAAGGGTGACACAATTCCATAGTACCTTAGCAGGTTCACACAATGCCATGATGAACTTGGTCAAGTTGGTGTTCCTGTAGCAGAGGATGATATGGTAAGCCTAAAACTTCTAGGCCTTCCCAAGAGTTGGCACAACTACCAAGATTCGGTAAATGGGAGGGAGAAGCTACCAAATTAGGAACGCCTTTGGTCTAATTTGGTACAGTAGGAGATAAGGTAGAACACTAGAGACATAACCTCATCCAAGGGTGATGATGAGGAGAATTGTGGCTTTGCTGGAAAGGAAAAGAAAGGGAAAGGTAATAAATCCCAATCCAAAGCAGAATTGGGACAAGGGGGAAAGAATAAATACTTGTACAAAATCAAGTGCTTTCACTGTCATGAACTAGGACATTATGCCACAAAATGTCCACACAAGAAAGTATAGAAATTCCTTGTAGATTCAAAGTGCTTATGTATTTTCTAAAAAAAAGGACTTGAATCTACTCTACTCATAAAAAAAATTAGTTAATCGATCGAGAAATCATGAAGCATACAAGAGAAAAAATTCAATCAACACATTACACAATGATTTCCTAGGGAAATCCACGACTAAAAACCCTTCTATGTGTATATTGCATTAATCATAAAATATAAGAAGATTACAATGCTTTGCTCAAGCCCAAGCAACCTCTACACTATCTCTATTTGTCTCATTGCTTCCTAGACAAGATCTGGTCAATACTTGATGAAATTCCTTCTTTCCCATGTCCCTACTTCCTTGCATTATTCAATGAGGAATTAGGTCCCTATTTAATAGGAATTTTCCTCCATCAGATTGCACAGTTCCTTTAGGCTTTTCCTTTGATTGCATGCACCATTTGTACAATTATGATAATTTTACAACTGATAGTACACTGCCCTTAAACTCCAATCTCAAATGGGTAACTCTCATATCTGACATGCATGAGTTATTTATGAGTGAATCATCAGTTAACTAGTTGATCATTGCATACAACGCCACACTATTAAACCTTCCACTAGTTCCTCCAACAGTTGGAACTAGTTTAACCGACTTTAACTCAGTTAAACTGAATTAATTAATTACAACTCAAAATAAACTCAAATAGGGTTCCTATAAAGTAGGAGACACTCTACATGACTCAAGTTAGACCATCAACTTGAATTAACTAAACCAACTAAGTAAAATTAACTTAGTTAACTTGTATAGGTTGTCTTGTGATGTGGAATTACAATTTTTCTCCTAATTTAATTCAAGGACAAAGTTAATTTAGGAATTTCTTGCTGCATTTTCAACACTCCCTCCCAGTAAGAAAGGGATTAACATCTACCCTGATCCAACACCTTTGGAATGTAATACATGCAACACTTCTCTTTGTTGATGTTGCTATTACAACATCTGCAACTGAAAAGCATCAAAAAAATAAAATGATTCAACTGTGTTTGCAACCGTCTACTGGGAAAACAATGTTGCTGTTGACTCTTCTACTAAGCCCTCCTACTCTACTTTAAACACTACTCTGCACTCATCAATATCTGACTGAAACTAATCCTCCTACTATTGAATATTGTGGGCCCCTATAACAAGGGTAATGATGCATGAGACAAACACACCTCAATGGATCCTACCCAAATTTTTGCAACTCTTAGGACTATTGCTTCACATCGCCCCACCTCACACATGGAGGTGTCACTACATGTGCTCTCTCTTCCTACTTGGCTCAAACTCTCCTCCTACTAGAGGTCTCTGACTGATCCTCTTCATCATCATCCTCCTGGTCATCCCAACTGCCAACTTGCTCAGGCTTCCTCTTGAGAGCTAAATCATGGTCCATCTCAACCAAAACATCTCTAATCCCTACCTTTCTCCTCAAGGTTGTGCAAGAATATTCCTCTAATGTGTAGAGGATCTCAACCATGATACCAAATTGCTTGATTTTACTTGAAACAAGATGCTTGAGGTAGGTCTTCCCATATATGAAGACTACCTCATACCCATTGTCTTTAATCCTCAATTTCTTCATCAGTTCAAGTTTCTTGGCTTCATGGCTATTATTGAATAGCTCATTGAGAGTCTTCCACATACCAAAGTGAGTCTCTTTTCCATGTATTTTCAAGACTATGTGGTCTCTCACATCCTCTAGGATGATCCTCCTGGCTCTTGCTACACTCTTCTTCCACTCTGCTAGATCTTTAACATTAATTGTTGGAGGCTTCGACATATAATGATCTATGAATTCCTTCAGTTGATGACCTTCCAACACTGCCTCCATCTTGTCCTTCCAAGGAATATAATTTGAACTACCCCTAAGGGAATATTCGAGTTTCAATCCGTAGAAGGGCATCCTATAGCTTTGAAGAATGATTTTGAAAATTATATTCACTTGCAAGGACAACTTCAAATTCTTCTCTTCTATTTGGATTTCAAATCTCATATGATATAGAAATTCCTTGTAGATTCAAACTACTTATGTAATTTCCTAAAATAAAATACTTAAATCTACTCTACTCATCAGTGGAAACAATTGATCGATCGAGAAATCATGAAGCATACAAGAGAAAGAATTCAATCAACACATTACACAATGATTTCTCGGGGAAAGCCATAGCTAAAAACCCATGCTATGTGTATATTGCATTAGTCATAAAATATGAGAAGAACACAATGCTTTGCTCAAGCCTGAGCAACCTCTGCACTATCTCTATCTATCTTACTACTTCCTAGACAAGCTCTCATAAATACTTAACCAAATTCCTGCTCGTCCAAGTCCCTATTTCCTCACTTTGTTCAATGATGAATTAGGCCCCTATTTAATAGAATTTTCCTCTATTGGATTGCGCAATTCGTTTAGGCTCTTCCTTTGACTGCATGCACCATATGCAGAATTCGGATAATTATAAAATTGATAGTACACTTCCCTTGAACTCTAATCTCAACTGGGTAACTCTCAGATCTGACATGCATGAGTTATTTATGAGTGAATAATCATCACTGCAGGCAACACCACACTACTAGACCTCCCACTGGTTCCTCCAACAATTGGAACTAATTTAAATGACTTTAACTTAGTTAAACTAAATTAATTACAACTCAAAATAAACTCATCCAAGGCTCCTATAAATTAGGGACACTCTACATGACTCATGTTAGACGCTCAACTCGAATTAATAGAACCAACTAAGGAAAATTAACTTAGTTAACTCATACAAGTTGTCTTGTGATGTGGAATTACAATTTCTCTCCTAATTTAATTCAAGGACAAAATTAACTTAGGAATTTCTTGTTGCATTTTCAATAGAAAGCAGGAAAGAAGACCACAGGAGGAGCAACAGGTGAATCCTTGGATTCATATTTCAAACTTGATTTTACCCTAATTGCATGCATGGAAGCACGATGATGGGTAGTGTGTGGTATCTTGACAGTGGTGCCTCATTCCACATGACAGGTAACAAAGAATTCTTCAGTGACCTGGAGGACAAGGACCTATAGATTCACATCGAGATGGGAGATGATGGATGGTATAGCGTGACTGGTATTGGTACAATTACTTTTCAGAGGGAGTTGGGCTCCCCTCTCAGGCTCAAGGATGTGATGTTTGTACCAGGTTTGAAGAAGAGTCTAGATTCCGTCGCGGTGTTGGAAGATCGTGGCTACGATGAGATATTTAGCAAAAGAAAGGATTTCTTGAGACACATCGCCACAAGACAGATGAAGAAGATTAGGGTTCGAGTCAAGAATATCTACAAATTAGATGTGGAAGACTGTGTAGCATTGAGAAAAAAAGTAGAGAAGGTGCAGAGTCGAGATGTCGGTGAATTATGGCATAGAATACTTGGCCATTTGCCTCATGGCGCTTTAAAGATCATGCAAAAATTTTTTACATGCCTCCCCAATGGAGCACTAGAGAAGCGAGATACATGAAAAGGGTGTACATTGGGGAACTACACAAGGGACACATTCAATGATCAAGACAACAAGGTGCATGTAATCCTTGAAAGGATCTACTCTGATGTACGCGGACCTTTCTCGACATCCTCCACTGCCAAGCACAATTATTATGTCATATTTGTGGACGATTTCTCACGGAAGTGCTAGATCTACTTCATGCAGAAGAAAGACCAAACATTCTCCAAATTTGTTGAGTTTAAAGCACTTGTTGAGAAAGAGACTGGCAGGAAAGTGGAGGCTCTCAGGAGCGATAATGGTGGTGAGTACGTGTTGAATGAGTTTAAAAATTTTTGTGCAAAGGAAGGCATTTGATGAGAGTTGACAACACCTCATAACCCACAAAAAAATGGGGTGGTTGAGAGGAAGAGCAAAAGTATTGTGGGAGCAACACGAGCGATGTTGAATGACCAAAGCTTACCTCTACACTTGTGGGTTAAAGAATGCAACACAACGGTCTATTTGTAAAACAAGAGTCCTCAGAGGATTCTTGGCATGAGCATACCAGAGGAAGATTTTTCAGGGAAGAAACCAGATGTTTCACACTTCAGGATCTTTGGATCATCAATTTACTATCATGTTTCCAAGAAAGCAAGGAAAAATCTAGAGCTGACAACAATGTTGGCAATCTTTGTGGGGTACAATGATACACCTCACAACTATCGGGTGTAATTTCCATCCCTCAAGATGACAGTGGTCAGATGGGATGTGAATTTCGATGAGGAGAAGGCAATGAAGTGTTCTCTTGAGAGGGAGCTTCAGTTGCATCCTGATCAGGAGCTTTTGTCTCCAAAGGAGGAACCTCAGGAAGTTGTGGAGTAGCCACAAGAAGAGGAGCAGGGAGTGGAGACATCCACTCAAGTAGAGACATCCAGAGAAGGAAGGAAGCAGACCAGAGAAGATGATAGATATTGCAAGATGATAGAGAGAATATGGGAGCACCCACATCATAGTGTAAGCAGAGGAGGTCACTAGATCAGTACAATAGGTACATGGCTTTGATGAGTGAGATAGTTGAGACAAAACCATCCTCATTTGGGGACAAAGTGTAGCAACCTGTATGGTTTGATGCTATGGTAGAGGAATATGATTCCATTGTCAGAAACAATGTTTGGGAAGTGGTCCCAAGACCAACGGAAAAATCAATGGTTGGTTCGAGATGGATTTACAAGGTAAAACATGGAGCAGACATGAGCATAGAGAAACACAAGGACAAATTTGTGGCCAAAGGGTTCTCTTAGGCAGAGGGAATTGACTATCAAGAGACCTTTCCTCTAGTAGGAAGGTACTCATCCATCAGGTCAATTCTAGCACTGTGAGTGTAGATGGGGTGGAAGATCCACCAAATGGATGTGAATACAACATTCCTCAATGGAGTTATTGAGGAGGGGGTGTATATTGAGTAGCCAAAGGGGTTTGAGACATTTTACTAAGAGTCACATGTGTACAGACTCATGTGAGCATTGTATGGACCCAAGCAAGCACCTTGTGCTTAGTATATTAGGATCGATAGTTATCTCAGTAGTTTGGGCTTCAACAAAAGTGAAGCAGATGAAAACATTTATCACATTGTGGTAGAAATAAAATTATTGATTATTGTGTTATATGTCTATGAATTGATCCTTACTGGTGATAAGAAGCTGATATGATCTTTTAAGGAGGACTTGCCAGAGAATTTGAGATGAAGGGCATGGGACCCATGCATTATTTCCTCGGTTTGGACGTATGGCAAGGAGATGGGGAACTGTTTGTCTCTTAGGGCAAGTATGCCAACAATATACTGAAGAAGTTCTGCATGGAGAGTAGAAAACCCATGGACACTCCTCTAGCAGGTAACTGGAGGAAAGAGGATGTAACTTCAGGTGAGGAAGTGGAGGCTACTATCTACAGGCAGCTTGTGGGTTCACTCATGTATTTGGTGAACACATGACCGAACATGTGTTATGTAGTTAACCACAACTTAGTCAAGCCATTGTTAAGCCAACCAAACTATATTGGAAGCTACAAAATCATGTGTTGAGATACCTCAGAGGCACTACTTAGGTTGGTCTTTGGTACAAATAGACATAGGGAGTGAAATTTCAATGCTTCATAGATGTAAAATGGGTGGGGAGTCCATCAGATAGGAAGAGCACTTCAATAGGAATTTTCAGTGTTTGGTCAACAACAATTTATTGGTACAACAAGATGCAGAGATATGTCGCACTCATCTCAATGGAAGCATAATACATGGCTGCAAATCAAGAAGAATGTGAGGCTATATGGATGAGAAATATTATTGTTGGATTATTTGGTTAGAAGATGGATCCTACAATAATTTACTGTGACAATTAGAGTTGTATCAAACTATTCGAGAATCTAGTATTTCATGATTGATCCAATCATATCGACATCTGGTATCACCATCTACGAGATTGTGTGCAGAGGCAGATTATGTTGTTCCAGTACATTCTGATAGTGGAACAAGATGCAAGTATTTTGACAAAGGATTTTTCAAGAGAAAATTAAAGTTCCATAGAATAAGGATTGGGTTATTTTATAATACCTTTCTTGCTCAGAGGGAGTGTTGAAAATGCAACAAGAAAATCTTAATTTAATTTTTCCTTGATTTAGGAGAAATTCGAATTTGAATTTCAATAAAATAATTGGAGGTATTTAACTGAGATGACATGGATCTTCTCACTCATTTAACTGAGTAAATTTGAGTTGGAGACACTTGAGTTTAGTTCTACATGATTTATTGATAATTTGTAGCAATCTATTTTAGTTAATTTGAGTTATTGTCAGTGTAACTAGTTCTCACTGTTAGTAGTACTAGTGGAGATACCAAAGAGGCACCACTTAGTTTGGTCTTTGGTTCATACAAACATAGGGAGTGGAGATGCAATGCTTCACATATGTAGCTTGGGTGGGGATTACATTAGATAGGAAGAGAACTTCAGGAGTAATTTTCAGTTTTTGGTCAATAACAATTTGTTGGTACAATAGGATGCAGAGATTTGTGGCACTCATCTCAACAAAATCATAATACATGGTTGCAAGTCAAGTAGAATGTGAGGATATATGGATGAGAAAGATTCTTGTTGGATTATTTGATCAGAAGATGGATCCTACAGTAAATTAATATGACAATTAAAGTTGTATCAAACTCTTTGAGAATCCATTATTTCATGATCGATCCAAGCATATTGACTTCTAGTATCACCATCTACGAGATTATGTGTAGAGGTAGAATATGTTGTTACAATACATTTTGGCAGAGGAAAAAGATGAATATATTTTGACAAAGGCTTTGTCAAGAGGAAAATTTGAGCTCCATAGAAGTAGGATTGGGGTATATGATAATCCATTTCTTGCTGAGAGGGAGTGTTGAAAATGCAACAAGAAAATACTAATTTAATTTTGCCTTGATTAAACTAGGAGAAATTTGAATTTCAATAAAATAAAATACTTTGAGGTAGTTAACTGAGGTGACATTGATCTTGCCACTCAGTTAACTTAGTAAATTTGAGTTGGAGACACTTGAGTCTAGTTCTACATGATTAATTGCTAATTTGTAGCAATCTATTTTAGTTAATTTGAGTTATTGTCAGTGTAACTAGTTCTCACTATTAGTAGTACTATTGGAGATACCTCAGAGGCACCACTTAGTTTGGTCTTTGGTATAGAACGACATAGGGAGTGAAGTTGTAATTATTCACAGATGTAGATTGGGTGGGGAGTCCATCAAATAGGAAGAACACTTTAGGGGTAATTTTCAGTGTTTGGTCAACAACAATTTCTTCGTACAACAGGATGTAGAGATATGTGGCACTCATCTCAACGAAAGCATAATACATGGCTGCAAGTCAAGAAGAATGTGAGGCTATATGGATGAGAAATATCATTGTTGGATTATTTGGTCAGAAGATGGATCTTACAATGATTTACTGTGACAATTAGAGTTGTATCAAACTCTCTGAGAATCTAATATTTCATGATCGATCCAATCATATCAACATCTGGTATCACCATATATGAGATTGTGTGTAGAGGTAGATTATGTTGCTACAATACATTCCGACAGAGGAAAAGATGCATATATTTTGACAAAGGATTTGTCAAGAGGAAAATTTGAGTTCCATAGATGTAGGATTGGGGTATATGATAATCCATTTCTTATTGAGAGGGAGTGTTGAAAATGCAGCAAGAAAATCCTAATTTTATTTTGCCTTGATTAAATTAGGAGAAATTCGAATTTGAATTTCAATAAAATACTTTGAGGTAGTTAATTGAGGTGAAATTGATCTTTTCACTCAGTTAACTCAATAAATTCGAGTTGGAGACACTTGAGTTCAGTTCTACATGATTGATTGCTAACTTGTAGCAATCCATTTTAATTAATTTGAGTTATTGTAAGTCTAACCAGTTCTCACTATTAGTAGAACTAATGGAGGTTCAGTCAAGGGTGTGTAATTTTTTTTCTCATTGAGTGATCATCCAGTTAAATTGATCAATCAACCTAAATTATCTCATGCATGCAGAGAATTCAAGTTACTGTGGAGTAGGAAGATTCTCTTTGTGGACAGAGACAATCCCTCTAGCCCAGGGGAAAGGGTCTAGCGACAAACAAGACAATCTAATATAAGTTCCCTTAGATCAAGAAAGGATAATATCCTAGCTCTTGTATTGCTAATCCTTGTCTCATGAAGTCCTTGTGCCTTTGCTCTAGCGATCAGCTCCTTAGTGTGAAACAAGTACCTAAAACAATGAGACAAGAAACCAAAGCACACATGATAGCATACAAAATATTCAATCTACTTAAGAGGCTAAGGAGTCTTAAGATACCAACTAAAATATCTGATTGATATAGGAAACAAAATATCAGTTGTATTATTTATAAGACAAAAAGGAAAGTACAACCTTCACCTTAGCGTTGCAGGTTTCCTTCGACGTGTTTGGGTTCCATCACCACTGTTAGCATCTCATGATTCACCCTAAAAACATTGGAAGTTCAAGGCTTATTTCTCTTTGCTCCAAACCAAACATTACAAACGTATTCTCCCTTCACATAAACAAACTACAAGGCTAAGGATCTCAATATGGTTATCAAGATTTGCAGATTATTTCAGCGCATTCATTAGCTAGCTGAGGTTGGAAAATGAGGAGTTTATATAAATTTGATAGAGGGAAAATGGATCCTATTATGATGGGAGAGGCCTTATCCCTTTTTGTTTGTTCCATTTTAATATGGGAAAGGAGCCCAAATAGTCTCTCTTGACTCTATCTTGCTTAACCATTTACCAGAATTCCATTCACGAAGCTTCTAGACCTGGAAGCTTCAACTCCATTTTTAAAAACTTGCCAAAAGAGGGCTAGCATGGGTCATGAATGGCTTACCAACACTATTCGACACTAGGCCCAGTGTTAGACTCTGCAAATTGGCGCAGGGAAGAAATTGAGTGCTAGCATCGGTCTTGAAAACTGAGTTTGAAGGAATATTCTTGGGAAATGATGTAAGAGGGAAATGTTCTGCAAATGAAGAGGGATGTAAGGACATGTTCTTCATGGTAGGGAAACACATGAGGGTCACTGTATAGGTTCTCCAGGATCGAGGAATGGGGAGAACAATGATAGTGACAAAATGCTATGTAATAGATGCCCCCTAAAGCATGAAGGCTGCACAAGAGTGAGGGGTGAAATGCTTTATGAGTAGATGCATGAAACCAGAGATTGCCATTAGAAAACCTACAAGAAGTATAGATACAGATACATCACTGAAATATATGATACATGAATCGTGGTATGGACACAACCATCTAGAAGAAGATCATGTAAATGTATCCAAGGTATGGGCGCAGCCATCCAGTAAGAAGGATCATATCAAACCCAAGGTATGGTCATAGCCATCCAATAATGAGAAGGATCACATATAATAGACCCATGGTATGGGTGCAACCATCCATTTGAAAGAGACATGTATGTAAGCATGATCATGTCACACCGCCTTGTAACCTGGACTTTTGTAATCTGAGCCTAGGGTCTTGCGCTCCAACACGACTCGACCAAAGTAAAAATTCTAGCATGTGAATATATGTGTTGACGTCGAACATGCTAGAAAATCGCTTGATTACCAATCAATGATGTGAACTGCTAACAAGTGCGAGAGAGACCACCAATAATGACAATTACTGTCAAGGTACTAGTAGCAAAATTCATAGAGTGTGAATAAGGAACTGAAGTTGAACACCCATGAAGTCACTCGATCAAAAGCCAATGATAATAACTTGTCTTCAAGTGTGAAGAACTCGCCATTAGGTCATGCAAGCTCTAAGGTACTAGAAGGGAGTCTCTCGACCAACTTCTTGGATAATGAGCTGAAGTCGATAGGAAGTGACCTTGTCGAAGGAGGGCCATGATGTATCCCACATCATTGACACGAGACAAGGGATGCAATGATTACGGATGATACAAAGAATTATGAATGAGTGTAAACTATAGAAGGATTAACTCTTGAACATATTGACGACACAACTTTGGAGTTTGGCAGCTTTTGGATCCATAGGATAAGAGGTCATGATGACATGGTAGAGATAAGATGGAACGACAAAAAGTGGTAGCCCAAACCCAGGAAGGTCAATGATGAGGGGATATCCCAACCTGACATGAAGCAGAAGAGTGTCATGTTTAAGAGTGACAAATTGCTAACAAACTAGTAAAATTTTTCCATTCTCCCCCACCATTTCTGGCAGGTACCCCAATTATTTTTTTAACGCAAGCCTGAAGGGGATAGTATATGCTTGTAATGTAAGTCCATCCTTTGGATATATCTGACCTAGTCATATTAATGAGCCCTAGGAAGGAGAATCTCATGTTCGTCATGGTGATGAATCTGATGGCATTTAAAGTTTAATGAGTTCGACAAAGGGAAAACTTGGTATCTTTTTCATGTTTAGAGAGTTTGAAAAAGACACGAAAAAGAAAACTCCAAAAGGTCCCTTTTCGTAAAGTTGTCTCTCGAGATTGAAAAGGTAGAAAACAGTACTCGAAGGAACCTCTTGACCATGTCAACCAAGGAGTACCTTTTTCATAAATAGTTTACCCCATCCTGAAAAGGGGTAAACATATACTGGGTAAACGATGTTTTGAAACCATTTACGAGGTCAAAACAAAAAGAGCTCGAAAATCTTTTCGTGTTTTTAGAGTCGGAAAAGGGCTTAAAGAAACTCCCCATTTTTATTTTCTTTAACGAGTCAAAAAGGGAAAAATACTTGGCAATATTTTCATTTCAGTTTTTTATGAGTCGAGAAAAGAGCTTAAATACGACTCTAGTTTCGTATCACCATTTGCAAACCATCACTTGTTGCTACACAAGAAGCAAATACATTATCCATTTCGAAGGAAAAATGGTGAAAAATACTTTTTAAAACCCCAAAACAGAGCAAAAAGCTTATAAAAAGGGAAAAAAGTAAAACATTTTTACCATTTACCTCATTTACCACATTGGAGCAATTTTTACCTACTTATGCCCTAAATCTTCAGGAGCGGATTTCTACAAAACCAGGAGGCTGATTATCGATCCATCTATTGTAGGTAAGAGTTGACGCCCTAATATTTGCATTAATTCCTATTTTTCAATCATCTAACCACCTTTTTAGGGTTTTTGAGGGATTTTTGGCAAAAAAATTTCACCCTCGATCGACGCGAGATCCAGGCATGGGACTGCACCGATAAGGGGTTTTTAACATGGGGGCTCATGCTGTCGGTGTAGTTGTTTTAGAAACAACTGTGTCGGTGCAGCAAACTGAATTTTTTCAATTTTCGCCCAATTTTATTGACTCAAATCAGATTTTTCCCTTGCAAGAACTGATGCTAAATCCAATGTGGGATGTTTGCAGGAAAATCAGAGAAAAGAGATGGTTATTGAGTGGAAAGAATGAGAGAATGAAGGAATAGAACAAATGGATTTGGAAGATACAAACTGTTTGGATGCATTGAAGAACTGTGGGCTCCTCAAGTTCTTTCTTACACCGGGCCTATAAGCTCAAACTGAGCTACTACAATACTTGATTAGTTAGACGAGAGGTATTTGTGATCCATGACCAAGAGTTGGAGTTGGAGACTTCAGAAGTTTACTTCATTACTAGGTTGTCACGTAGAGGGGAACCAGTCCAATTGTATGGAGGGAGGTCTATTGGGGCAAGTGTAAACATGCTGCTTGCCCAAAATTGCCCGGGAGCCTTGAAATCTACAAGTGGAAAGATCGAAATCATGACCATAAATGATCTTGTATTGAAAGTAATACTCTTAACCATCAACTGAGTGGCTGGGGCTCAAGAACTGCATGAGTCCAACAAATCTAAGTTCCAGTATGCGGTGGATTGCTTGGTGCCCATTCTCTTCAACTGGGCAGAGGCCATGAAGGTAAACATGAAACATAAGCTATCCAAATGTAACACAAGAAACTTAAGGCAATTTGGATATGGTTCCATTCTAGTGACCTTCTTTTTGGAACAGATCCAACTGTTCCACTATCAGATGGCGGAGGTGAATCCTCTAGTACCATGCGATCCACAGATGGTCTGATGGAGCGAGCTGATGCCTAGATCTAGAGGGGGCCAACATATGTCCTACATGCCTGCCTTCTTTGTATGGCTCAGAAGACAGTTGATCATGGTAGAGCATTGACCGTACAATGGGATTGACTTCTGCGGTGATCCTGACATACCACTCCGAGAGGGAGAAGACTATGATGATGGAGGTGAGAAAAACAATTTTGTTTTTTAGTTTTTTATTGTTTTTGCATATATGTATTCATAACATCTTGATTTTGTAACTGCAGATGTTGGACCGCAAAGACCAGTAGGGATGTCCCCTATAGCTAGAAGCGTGGCTCAATAGTTTGAGGTTGATCCTTATTAGGAAGGAGTGGAAAACGAAGAGGAGATTGCGTGAAATATTGAGGGCCTGACTAGAGGAATCCAAGAGTATGCATGGATCGAGGACATTCCTCACCATTATCATAGGCACACAATGGGAGTGTTAGATCAGATTCGACAATTATTGACTTGTGTAGTATGAGCAGTAACATGTTATCATGATCACCATGCAGAGTAGTCCATAGTTTAACATTTACAGTTTTGAGGTCCGTGAGCCACGGATGTATTCAGAACACATATATTATTTTTTGGATGTTGATGCATCACACTCAAACATTAGATATTATATATATATATATATATATATATTATATATATATATATATATATGCTATATTTCCTATTTATTATGATATAATGTTTTTTCACATATTGCATAAATGTCTGTTTAAAACATAATTAGCCAATGCATCTGTTAATGTATTCATATGGCTAGGAATGTAATGATATGTGACATAATAAAAAATTCTTTCCAATAGACAAATAAGCAAATACATTCTCAATATCTGAGGGTTTCTGACATAATATTGCCCATTGAGTTGAAGAACAACAAGTTGTGAATCAAGGTTAACAACCATTTCTCGAATGTTAAGAGCAATGGATTCTGACAAGAGTTCGATAACTACACTATATTCAACAATGTTATCAGTTGTTTGAACCAAACAAATACCTTGAAGATAAATTAACTCACCATGAGGGGCATAAATATCCCATGCCGCAGATGATAAATTCTGGGAATTACAACAAGCATCGTCAGTGAAATGGATGTAAGGAGTCATAGGCATTTGCAAAGTAGGTGAAGACATAATAAGTAGGAAAGCTGCTTGAAAAAACACACCAAACCAAACTACACAAAAGTTAATAGCACACTTATGTACACAAGTAACCATGTGAGATGAATCACACATAATACTTTTTGAGGTACAACCCATTTTGGGGCTTGCTCAAAGGGTTACCCTCATAATCAATTAGCCCATAGGCCCCTTTTTGTAATACATGCTTGACAATATAGAGCCCATGCCACATGGGTTCGAATTTACTTGCCCCTAGCTTATCGTTAGCCTGGTCATACAACAAGACCAAATCACCCTAAGAAAAAGCATGAGGAGAGACCGACCGATCAAAATGGGATTTAACTCACTTTTTTCAGATTCAATGACTAAAGCGATGAGACAACGGGTTTCATCCAGTCGTTCCAAATATAGGAGATGCTCTTCTTGAGGCCAGGTTTCAAGGAGTAGTTTGACAACCAATTTGAGTGAGGGAATTTCACATTAAATTAGTAAGGTAGCTTCCAGAGCATAGACGAGCTGGAAAGGTGTGAATCTAGTTTCGTCTTTAGTCGAGGTTCGATAGGCCCATAGCGTTGAAAAAAGCATGAGATGCCAATTGGATTTGTGCTTCCCAATGTTGCGTTGAAGCATAGTAACTAAAACTTTGTTCACTGCTTCAACTCGGCTGTTGGCTTGAGGGTAATACAGACTGAGCTATCATGACACAAGCACAATTTTAAAGTCAGCTCAACGATCATATAATCACAAAAATGGGAGCCATGGTCAGTGATAATGGCTTGAGGCACTCGAAACTTAGAAATCACATGATTGAATAGAAATTGCACCACTGTTTTACTGTCAACTGAATATGTAGGCATCGCTTCGGCCCATTTGGTGTAGTAATTCACTGTAACGATAATATAACCATGTCCCCTGGCCAAACAAGGGTCACATGTCATAAAATCAATGCCCCATTTGGAAAAGGGACCAATGGTAATAACAGGGTGAAGGAGAGCGAGTGGGGCATGCATTTTCCACTGGTAAATCTAGCACTGGTGGAATTTGCAGACAACAAGAATGCAATCCTTAAAGATGGAGGGCAAAAATTAACCACCGAAGAGAATCTTTTGAGCAGTGGCATAGCCAGATAGATGACCACCACATGCGCTAGAATGGTATTTATTTAAGACTCTTTTAGTCTCATCAAGAGTTAAACATCAGCGAAGAACTGAATCAACACCAACATGGTATAAAGTATCCCCAATGATGCGGAAAGTTTGGGTTTGATGCCAAATGCATCAGTGATCATCCTTGGACAATGCAGACCGGAAGGTAGAAGTTTGGAGATACACAATGATATCAGCGTACCAAGGATTGAAAGTGCTAATAAAAAAGAGGGTCTCAATGGGTAACTGCTCATCAACACTAGTAGGGAGAGAAGCAGAGGGAAAAGAGAAAATTAAAACAACAAATACAAGTGATTTCTTCGATTTGGCAGTAGTGAACACCAAATCGAATTCCTGGAGGATTACAATCCACTTGGAATATTTTCCCCCAAGCAATTGACGAGTCAGAATATAAGTCATCGGGTTGCAATCAGAAATCACGGTTGTAGTGTGGAGGAGAATATAATTTCGAAAGCGTTGAACAACCTGAACAACAACCAAAGCCAACTTCTCGACATGAGCATAACGGGTCTCAACATCAAGGATATTGTGGCTAAGGTCATAAATGACATGTTCATGATCTTCATCGTCATCTTGTACCAGAACCATAGCAATAGTGATAGAATCTGCAACTAGATAGAGGAAATAATCACGATGATAGTTCGGAGGGTGCAATAAAGGAGCATTAATGAGGAAAACTTTAAAGTCATCAAAATACTTTTAGGTAGTCTCATCCAAATGAAATGGAGTTACTTGCTTAAGTAATCGAGTGAACCTTGAAGCTAGCTCAACATAGTTAGGCACAAAGCGATGAAGGAAATTCGCTTTCCCTTGCAGACTCTGTAATTGATGCAATGAAGAGGGAGGGGGTAGATGAACAATAGCCTAGACTGTGAGAGGATCAAGATGAATACCATCATTCGAAACAATAAAACTGAGGAGTCATCTGGACTCAACGCAGAAGACACACTTATGTGGATTAAACCGAATGTTATAGTGTTGACAACGAAGAAAGATTTGTCGAAGGTGATCAGGATCGTCATGATGCTTATGTGAATGAGCATCAAGATCAACCAAATAAGGTTGAATGATGTTTTTACTGTCATGAAAAGCATAAGACATCACTCGTTCGAAAGTAGCCCCAACATTCTTAAGGCCAAAAGGGATATTTTTATATGCAAAAGGCCCTCACGGACAGATAAAGGCGGTCTTGTGTTGGTTAGTGGGTGCAATGTTTATCTGGTTATATCTAGAGAAATTGTCCATAAAGGAGAAAATCTCACTCCCGACACATTCATCTATGATCTGGTCTATAAAGGGAGTGGGATAATTGTCCTTCGGACATGCATGATTTATGTCACAGTAATCAGCACAGACCCGAATGATGCCTTGCTTCTTAGTCACTGGTACAATATTGGACACCCAATCTGTTAGAGGAATAGGATAAATAAATCCAGCTTTAAGAAGTTTTTCGACTTCCCACTTAATGGCAGCCACTTTTCGAGGGTGCACAGTACGAAGTCATTGGTGAACGGCCTTTGCATTAGGATAAGTCGAAATTTCGTGCATTACTATACTTGGGTCAATATCAGGAATTTATTCATACGACCATACAAAAACATCTCGAAACTCTGGAAAAAGATGAGTATAAAACTTGATCTCATCAAGAGAACAAGTTACCCCAATATGAATGTTTTCAATGACACCAGACTTAATAGAAGTGTCAATAGGCATTGTTTCGGTAATATTACCCATGTTCCCTTCTGACCAAAATTCATAGGTCATGATCAGTGTCTGAAGTGGTTGTGTCGGGAAACGAGAAGAGAACTTGTCAAGAAAGGTAGAGATGGATCCGTGGCCAGGTAAGAATGAGGAAATATGATGAGTATCATTCCAAGGTGCTTCCTCAAGAGATATAATTTCCATGATACTTTCATCAGTAGGAAACATCTCGATTAAGGGATTGGAAGATTCCAAAGAACCAAGCTAAGGAGATTGAGAATACACGTCGAGAGATGTACCCAAAGTAGTGTGATCAATAGATATCGAGGCCAAAGCCAAAACAATCTCTACATAATTAATCTCGATAGGGCTTAATGGCATGACATCACCCCATGCATCAACCTGATCAGGAGGAGGAATGACCCAAGAAGTAGACTTAACCGAGATCATGTTGACTAAGGCAACATGTGGAGGTGGGAGAGGAAAAATACCCATCAAGGTGGGAGAGGAAAAATACCCATCAAGGTGGGATGTTTGAAACGTCTAGCCCCCACACTCTCATATGGAGCACTTTTATGTTTCATGTAAGGAACATTGCCATCCAAGGAAGAAGAGGCAAAGAAAGACAACTGGTTGACCGTGATGATTTTCCCTTGATGAGGAAAATAGAGCACGTGGAACATAGAGGAGGATACAATATGCATGGCATGGGTCCAACTCTGATTGAGTAGAAGATTATAGTTAAGATTTGGATCAACAATTTCTACTTCAACATTAACTGTCTTACCTTCCAAGGTAATGGAAAGATTAGGAAGGACATCGAATGGTCGAGAAACGCATCCATCAAAGGCTTCCAATGTGTTAGGTGATTGGTTCTGGGTAGGAGAACCAATTTCCTTCCAACAAGACACAAACATGATGCACATAGAAGCACCTTCATCAATGACGGTCCTGTGAATTGTCTTTTCATTAATGATCACTTGACTGAGAAAGGAAATTTGATGAGGTAGGCATGGAACATGGTTTTCTAGATAAAAGCAGATAAGATTGGAACTAGATGGATCAACACCTCCAATGGATGACAGTAATGATTTCTGCTGAAAGGGACAACTTTGAAGGACCTCGAGAGCAGACATAGCTGATGGCTCTTGAGCCAAGCCCTCAAAAATATTATAGTGTGGAGCGGCTCGAGCGTTTGGATTATACGAGGACTTTCACAACACACCCTAAGAGAGTGGTCGAACAACAAAATCAGGATTAGGTCGCTCTATATGGATAGGATCGGAGGTTGATGGGATAGAGGAGGAAGGGGTAATTTCTTTCTCTTTCCCTGCCATTGGGGTTTGATAACCTTTGGATTTGGTAGTCACATTTATAGGTGTGTTCATCATGAACACTTGGGAACTTGAGGGAGCGAAAGACTGAGGCTAGTCTACCATTTGGGCCTGTTGGGATGGAAAGGGTTCTTTTAAGACAACGAGGGTCCCTTTAAGCAAGCGACTAACTTTATATCGTCATGGACAATCCTTAGAGTAATGATCCTCCTCACAAATGAGGCATGGATACTTCAGATTTCTTTGAGAAGCATCGCCATAAGATGACTTAGGAGGACCCTGTTTTGGGGCATTGGATTTGGCCTTGCCTTTTCCCTTAAAGGATTTGTCTAGTGTGGTAGACTGAACAATGTGAACCTCAGAGGTTTTACTAGGACAAGGTGAATTTTGAGAGGGACCAATGGAACCAGTGTTTGAGACTGATTTCTTCTTGGAAGAAGATTTTGGTAGGGATCTGAGACATGGAACCAATCACTTCATCAACATGTGGCATATCCGGAGACTTCGATGTGGTCATATCAGATGATGGTCTTAGAGCATCGAGTAACATCTCATACAACGTGCCATATTGCAAGTAGACGAGGTCTAAATACTAGGCACGAGTGATGGCTTGCTCCTCAGTAACACATCCTCCCATAGCTATGTCCTTAGGAATTTTGTTGACGAAATATTTTCTGAACCATTCTATCAACAACTGATCAACAATTTCAAACTTGATTTGGTGACGCCGATGTCTCCATTCATGGATGTGATCGGAGATATGGGTCGCAGTGTCTTGCTTAAGTGATGTAAGTAGATAGGTGCCAGTTTCATAGCAAACCGACAGCTGTAAGTGAGTGAGGGAATCCATAGCGAGAGTGTTGAAGTCACTATAGGTACCTTGAGGCAATTCGATGTACCATTTCATTGCATCTCCTGTGAGAGTTCTTTGAAAAAGTCGTAAGCAGATAGAATCATCAACATACGAATTGGAGGAGCAGTAGAGGTGATATGTCATCACGTGGGCTTGTGGTTCCTCCTTCGCTTTTCCTTCAAATTTTAGCAATCGCTTGGAAATTTTGTTGGAACTAGAGGCAAGTAAGCTGAATAAAGGATAGGATAATTGGTGAGCCTTGAAAAATCTGGCAGTTCCAATGTGGCCAAGAATGAGAATTGCGTATTAAAAGGCATTTGGGGCCATTGAACAGACCCAAACTGCAGGATCCCTCTTTGTTGGTAAGGATTTTCCCCCAAAGTGGAGGATTTTTTCCATATGGAATCTAATTTTTACCCCATTATAAGTTACGTTGCATGTAGGGAGTATTCTAACCTGGGTAGACTTGAGATTGTCCTGTCATAGGCTGTTGATAGGAATATGGGTTAAAAGGTTGTTGAGACTGTTGACCTTGGCCGTAAGGATTTTGAAACTGCTGAACCTAGACGTATGGATTTTGCACCTGCTTCCCTTGGACATAAGTATTTTGAACCTATTGCCCTTGGACATAAGGATTTTGCACCTGCTACCCTTGGGAAAAATGACTTTGAAACTGCTATTACAAAGGATGACCTTGCCCTTGCAAAGGTTGACCTTGGCCCTGAATGGGCTGACCTTGCTGATATGCATAGACGACCTACTACTGCAAAGGCTGGCTTTGCTGCTGCAAAGGTTGATCTTGTGGCTGTTGCAAAGGTTGGATTTGCTGTTGCATAGGTTGAGCTTGTGGCTGTTGTAAAGATTGTCCATGTTGCTATAAAATCTAGCCTTGCAAGGACAATAGTTGGGAGGATTGTTGGAAAAACTACATCTGCGGATGCAAAGGTTGTTGCGACTATTGCAAAGGTTTCCCTTGCGGTTATAACAATTGTCCTCGCTGCTATAATGCTTTCCCTTGCTACAACGAAGGTTTCCCTTATTGCTGTAAAGGTAGCCGGACAGTTCCTAGATAGTTCCCAAATTGATTCTGGCCATACACACTAGGCACAACGGATTGGCTAGGCTGAACATAAGGTCTCGGAAAACCAAAGCTTGTGAACCATATGGAACATAAGCCGGTTGGAACGAAACATGAGCCACGTATGGCTACTGGTATTGGACGTTACCTAACCTAGATGGATCAACATGATTAGGAATAACATTGTAGAAAGGTTGATTCATCCCAACCATGTGAGTTTTTGATCCACTCACATTGGTTTGGCCTGACATCATAGACATATTCAGATCTTGCCCCCCAGGCGGTGGGATAGTATGTCTACTCACAAGAGGGGTAGAACAACTTACTGAGAGTGTCGGTTGAACCGAAAGAGTTAGTTGAAATGATGAAACAATTGGAGATGAAATGGTAGGTTGAACTGGAATGGAAGTGATTGTAGTTCGTACAATTGGTCGAGAGGTCATGTTCTGGATGAATGGTGCCTGAAGACTATATAGGATTTTGATACAATGATGAGGCACCAGGAGTGCCCGAAACCAACTAAGCTAGAGAGGTATAACCATGTGGAAATAACAGCTCACTAAACCCAAGTGTTGGCTTATTAGGGCCTGACCCAGGTTCAGAAGTGATTTAGACAAACAAATCCCGAAACTATCGGCACTTTCGGCAACAGTCTGTGTTGCGTGGACTGAGGTCTCACTCGAGGTAGTATGGGAGGGTGCTGGAACTAGGTTTTTTCACCCTAGGGATGTCTTGAAAGAGTTCATGAACCGAACTTGCGCGCTTGCGCTGCTCCGTGCAGCTATCTGTCCTTCGCAGCTTGTGCAACTGCTTCTGCACAACTCTGTAAAGAGCATGAAGACGTGCTGTCTAGATCCTTTATCCTTACTATGCTATTATTATAGATCTTAACTTAATTATGTGGACCCAATATTCTATTCAACATTCACAACAAGTGTGCGCAATCATAAAACTATAAAGAGATACATAAATATAACATAATCATAGACACACAATATTTCAGAATGAACTTATCTTTTATTAATTCTCTGTCCAAGTACAATCCCATCTTTTCCCTACGCACTCAGTTGCAGGGGTTCGCAAACTCAGTTTTTGACTCTACTAGGCCTCTGTGCACTCAGTTGCAGAGCCTCTACCTATCACTACAACCCAATACCTTTAGATCTACTTCTAACTTCTAACCATGCCTTCGCATCTATCTGTTACTTGTCAAAACTTAGACTGTCTTTACACTTAGAGCCTCGCTCTATTTATACAATCCCATGGTCTGCGGACCATGGGTAGGCTGACACAGTTTACATTAAATTACATTATCTTAGGGCAGACAACCCTAGACTTTTGTGCTCCGCGCCCACATTTCGCAGGGTCTTTACATTACAATTGATGAAAATTCGGGCTTCAAGCCCCAAAAACCTACTATGGGGGGATCTGCTGTCCAATAGGCCCCCAACACAATCATCGTGACTTGTCCTGAGCCACTCTACTGGTGCGACGATTTTTACGTGAAGTTCTTCCAACTGTGTCTAGGCTGCATTAAGGTCCGCAATGCATTGCTCTGCTATCCACTGGATCTGCTCCGCTCGCTTGGTTGAATGCTCATTGTCACGGTCAAATCCCTGTCTTAGGTCATGCATTGCTTTCATGTGTGCAAATTTTCCTTCGATGTCGGAAGTGATGAGGAAGGCCTCATCAATCCAAGGCTAGACATGTGGTTTAAGTACTACCTCTTTTTAGCATGCTACGTCCACTTGCTCCTTCAATGCCTTTGCCTATTTTAGCCTCGTGAGCCATTGAGTTAGGATTACTTCCTATGCCATCTCGCACACACTATCATATTGCATTTGAAGCTCCCGCGCCTCTATATCCAACCACTGTATAGTGGGGTCCTCCTATAAGGTTGTGAGGACCCCGAAGGATTCTTCAAACAAGATGGTGCACCTCTGTACTGCCTATTCAATTTCTTCCAGCCCTTTTTAGATATCGCATGTGTGCTGTACTTGAACTTCTGGGGGCATGGAGGGCTGTGCCTTTAAGCATAGTTCAACAATTTGTAGGTTGAGATCCAGTTGGATCCTCATAGCATCCTCCTTTGCCTCGCGAAATCCACTGGCCAACTTGTGGATCCGCATTCCTATGGGTAGATCTGTTGCAATTTCCAGTTCTGGGACACGATGACATGCTTTCTCTACGATCTACTCCAACTGATGGTTCTGTGCCATTGCTTCATCGCGTTGTAGGCTAAGTTGTTCAATGTTGATTCACTGTTCACTCAGAATTTGCACTGCATGTACCTCCCTAGAATGGAGTTCTGCTATTGCTCCGTCTTGTAGAGGGTATAATACATCCCGCGGAAGGGCAGCCAAGTTTAGGCCGAGTCTCTTGATCCTTCCTATCACAACTCTATCCTCCAGGTTGTTTGCCGTCAGTGCTCCTTCTGACAGCATGACGGTGTTAGTCATTTTGGCCTGCAATAACTACTCTGTTGCTGATGTTCCGGCAGCACCGTAGGTGACTACCGTCCCCTCTTGTGGGGGCTGCACCTGAAGTCCTTGGAGTTGTGCCATGAGGGCCTCTGACACATTCTGCTACTCCGCCATTGCTTCCTGGAGTGCTTCCTTGGTGACCTCGCGAACTGTGTTGTCAATGTCATATAGATAACCCTCTATCAGTGTAATAGGCTCCCCATCCAGTTTGGATGCCTTGGTCTTCTTCCATGGCCCTGTTCATTCCATACTGCGCAACCATTTTAGTTGTGTTGATTTTGTACTCAAGTCCACACCTTCCACCATGTCGTTTATCCCCTGTCCTGTGGTCAGATCCCGACCTCTTGCCTCCTGCGTCGTGGTTGCCCTAGTTGTCGGTGCTGTTGCTGCTTTGTCTGCGACCTTGGTCTGCTCCACAGGGGCCTTTGCTGCCTCGTGGGAAGCCCTTACCTCCTCGGTGAATTTCTCATTCTACTTCTGTTGTGTTGGCAGCTTGGTGGCATCCTTTTGTCTTTGTATTGCTACCTCATCGCACACTGCTAGATCTAGGGCGCGCCACTCGGGTGGCCATGAGTCGAGCACCGCGAACATGACATCATCAATCACGATGAAGGGGAGTTTGGTCCATTTCTACTCTGGGTCCTTTCACACCCTGATATACATATTGTGCATATTTTCCTTAAGGTCTGCAAAGCTCCACAGACTGTCGTATACCGTGGGTGATAGGCGTGGCTGTTTGTTGATCCCCATCCGTATGCTTGCCTCCATAAGTATCCAGAAGATCTTGGTTTCACGGATCCGCATAGCATCCCTTGTTGCCCATAGAGATGCGTATTTCCCTGCCTCTGACAAGTCTTGATTGAGAGGAGGAAACTGACTGTCCTCCGGCAATTCCCCTGTGACCAACAAAATGGATAAGAGAAACCACGCGTAGTGGAAGGCCTTACCCTATCCTGGGCTTCCTTGTAGTTCGTTAGGAACTCCTCGTAGAGGAACTATGCCCAATTGAACTGCACCCCCTCGGTGCATTGCTCGGCCAGCGTGATGACCGTTGCTAGTACCTCGTTGGCCCGACATTTTCTCATTACTTATCCTGCTAGTAGTTGGGTGGCTACATGCACCCCTTTGTCTTGAATGCTAGTAATGACATAGCCCCTCTGCTTCATCTCCAAATTGTATTTCTTCTTCATGGCCTCTGTGAGCGCCAAGTCTCTGCTTTGGCCAGCTATTTCCATGGGGTCTCTTCTCATACAGGGAAGCCAAGAAATCCTATGAATAAGCTCCGCCATGATGGGAATCGACTCCTCCAACCACAAGTACCCATCATGCATTAGGCAAGGCAGTTGCCTAATGACAAATATCATGATTTGTGCCTGGTGAAAGTGTGGAATCCATAGTAGGTGGAGTAGCCTGGCCTCCTCCACCCTGTGCATCCATTTCTGTGGCTGTAGTGCTGTAACTGACCCCTCCTTGCTTTGTTTCATAAGTTGGCTAGTCTCCAAATGTGGGAACTTTTCGTTGTCTGCAAGGTCTAATCTTCAAATTTCGCCATGGGCACATGGGCCAGGACTGAACCCTCAAATAGAATTCCATCTGGGAGGAGTGGGGTTTCGAGTGCACTCTTAACGATATCCATGTCCTTGGGTACTTTTGCGTTCCCTTTCTGTGGGGGGACATATTTGGGCAGTTTTAATGTAGCACACACTGGCTAAATGTCTTCCTCCATTTCTTCATTTGGTTTAATCTCTTCTATGAAGGCCTGAAGATCCTCCTCCTCATCATCTATCTCAATATTAACTGTCTTGCCCTTGTCTTCCATAGATAGTTTACTAAACCACGGATTTCGTAAAGACATACGGACCGATCCTGCTGCCTGTGGATCCTTTTTGGGCCTAGGCGTCTGGGGTTATTTAGGAATTTCTGGTGCATCCCCCATCGATGGCATAGAGCTCTGCGTAGCTCCCTTGGTTGTTGACATCATTTTGATAAGGAAATCCTGTGTCTCCTTCCACAATTTCTCAAACACTAAACTTGCTCTCACAGCCTCCAAATTCATCAGGTCCATGCCCAATGGGTAGTGCAACAACTGAATTCTCAAAACGCCAAGGGTCATTAAATGGAGAGCCACCTATGATTTATAGGCCTTTTGAATTCAAATTTGACCACTCCCCCCTTATTTAGTTCATTAATGCGAGATTGGCGATAGTTAGCCTCAAATCTAGTTCTGACTTCATGTCTTAATTTCCCATCACTCGCTCCTCATTCCCTTAAATTGGACATCTTGTCATGAACAGTGAATCCAACGATCACTTCCCAACCTACTCGCATGTTAGCACAGCCCCCTATGCGCGGACATGACCCATGTGTCATACTGATCCTGCGCACAACCTCCTTGTCGCGCAACGCCCATACAGATTCTTTTATAGTCCTGCACTCTCTTTCAACTTCTTGGAGTGCTGAGACTGTGCTGCCTATGGATAGTTAGGTGGTCGCACCACCAGTGCGAGGCTTCAAATCACCTTCCAACCCGGTCCGCGGGCCCTCCTTAGTTATCCTCATGCCATTCAACACCTCACGTTCTTCCTCATACTGTGCATTCCCTTGTTTACATTGTCTAGTAAGGTGTGGTCACAGCCATGGTAGAAGAGCTAGACATTCTCGACGACAATATTCTAAGGCAGTGGTATGGTTGTCCATATCTTGTCCTATCCTTCTATCAATGCGACATGCTTGTGTGATTTCGGTTTCCATTTTTCTAATTTCCACGATCATTAACATGCTTTTCTGCTTCAGTCGTACCTGATCTTCTTCGAGTTTGCGAAGCTTAAGGCTCCCTCATCGAATGGATTCTTGAATTTTGCATATGTTTGTCCTCGTGTGTGGTCCAAATTATGGGAGTTATGGTGTGAGGATTCTTTTCCACAACTATGGCCTCGACTCTGCTCGTCATCTTCGGAATGATTTCCGCACTCAGGTTCTTGTGCATGGCCCAATAGGCCCATCAAGCCGCTGGTATGCACAGGTCCCAATCAGTCTGTCCCTCCTGGTAAACCCTATTCAGGATTCTGCATACCTTCTGTTGGTATACCATTCGTAATTAAATAGGGGACCACTGTAACGCGGGCCTGCCCATGTGTTCCCACGTTTGCTTCGGTGACACATTCGCATTTGAACCTAGGTCTAGGATTACCTGGTCCATTTCATACTCACCAATATGCGACGTCAACCTCATTTCCCTTCTAGTGCGCAATGTATGCTTCCCTAGTTTCCAGACTACACGTAGTTCTCCTGACCCTGTGCACCTGGTGATCAGTTCATGTAGTCCCTTAACTGCCTTATTGTCGTGCAACAGTTTCATGCATGTCTCCAAAAAGGTAGTAAGCATAGAAAGATCCATCCCTGGCTCTGGTTGATCATTAGTACTTGAAGTGGAGGTCTCTGCGAAGCTCTTCTTAGCTTCCATGAATGTCTTCTTTGCGCGTTCTAAGTCAAACTCAGGTTCCTTTGTAGGAGCCTTGCGAACCCATGTATCTTCCTCAAGCTGCTTCCCCTTATCATCCCCTGTGGTCGCACCACTTCCGAGCATCATGTTCACATTTGGGTCTTCTTCGCGTGGTTTAGACTTCATCATTTGGATATTCTGAGTCGGAGGAGGCTGGAGTACCCCTTTCTCATGCATTTGTGCGATCAACGTAGGAAAATCTATCGTTTCATGATCAAACTGAGCACAGTACGAACAATATGTACTTGTTGGGTTGGTGTAATCACGAGCATAGTGTCCTGGTCCTCCGCAATTGTAACAAATTATTTGTCCGCGGTCCCTTCCTAGTCCCATTCCTCCTCATCCTCAACCTCAAACCTGAAATTCAGTGCAGGCCATCCCCATAGCTAGGTTGAGGCCTCACATTTCTATTTGCATTCTATAGGCTAGGGTTTGATCCATCATTAACTCGTAACTGTGACAAGTACGCTCATCGTGGCCCACTGACCTACATAAATTACAAAATAGTTGCTGGGGTGCCGGTGTATACTTCTTCAACAAATGAAAATTATCTGTCGTGTGTTTTCCTCCTATATGATATATCACCCACCATAACGCGTGTGTCACACTTGGCCCTGCCTGTGCCTCTGGTCTCAACGGAATTGGTCCCCCTCCTGCCAAGTAGTTTGCAAATACTAGACAATGGTCCCTGTCATGGCCATGGCCTTTGCATTTTATGCACCACACTTCCTCGCGCGCCTCTGGTCGCGATACCCTATCCTGCTTCAATCTCTATATCTCCAGGCAGAGATTTTGTAGTTGCGTGTGGATTTGTTTAACTCTAGTCCCGGATCTTGTATTGGTGTCTCATGCAATCTCATTGCCATTTCCAATGCTTTGGGCTAGGAAGAAAGTTTCTGTTATGACAACACCATCCTCAGGTGTGGCGTTAGAGATGCCACAAACCATGCATGATGTTGTGCATTTGTGAGCGTCATATTAGCCTCGCAGATTGTAATCTTTAGTCACTGATCCAGATCCCAGGGGGTCTCGCCTAGAAGCATCGTGATCTCTTTGAACCCAATGATTGACTGCATCTCTGATTCAGCTGGCTAAATTCTCTATTCAATGCATTCTGGATCTTTTCTATCCCTGCATTTGGGTGGTTATTAGAGTGCTTGATATACCATGTCAATTGGCGATCCTATAGTGTGCTCACCAATGTAGCCTTCTTAATGTTGTCATTCATGACCCCTTGTGCTTCCCACACTGCTCTTACCACAAACCAGAATTAGTTCGGATCATCATTCCCTAGTCCTCTGAATATAGGTAGCTTGATCACACTTGCCATGCTGAATTGCGAGGTTGGTGGGGGTGGAGTGGTTGGAGATGGAGGTGAAGGAGGTGAAGCGAGTGGTGGCATAGGTGGAGGTGGTAACTGAGGGATGCACTACCTTATCAAACTGACCACACTTCTTGGAGAGACCCAAGCGATCTCCTCCTCACTCTCTCGCGAAGGTGAAATTAAGGGACTATTTCCTAATTCCCGGCTACCTTTGTAGATATTTGCGCTCCGCGTCGTTCCAAACATTAATGTGTTCGCATAACCTGATTTTCACATAACAACATCTTAATTCAGGTATTCAGATATTTAATGTACTTACCTTGCGTTCCCTTGAGAAAACGTTGTTCTGCTTCGTTGTAGGTGATGGTTGTGCCTATCACAAACTCAGTGATATATCCCCTATTATCCAGTCGAGCTAATGATCCACAGCTTGCACGATCTTATCTTCTGATGCCTCTAGTCTGCGCACTAATTCCAGAGTCCATGCTATCGGTTGGTTGAGTTTACACCTTCCTTGGCTGTCGGCTAGCGTTGCGATCAACTCATACAATTTAGAAGGAAATGATGCGAAGAATATCTCATGGATTTTCATATACATGTACCAGTCTAGCTACCTTTTATCAGATACCTGTGGAGTTCTGTTTTCCTGTGTCGCGAACTCATGAATCTTCTTGTCCAACCACTCTTCAATTTCCTTCTTTGTTGGGTTCTAGTGGCACGACATCAAACATCCCTTAGGCAAATCCCGGCCTCGACAATGGAACCATTTGTTGGCTTATTGGGGCATGACCTAGGTTTAGAATTGATTTAGCCAAACAAATCCTGAAACTACCGGCCCTTTCAGCAATAGTCCATGGTGCATGGACTAAGGTCTCACCCGAGGTAGTATGGGAGGGTGCTAGAACCAGGCTTCCACACCTAAGGGATGTCTTGAGAAGTTCATGAACTGAACCTGCGTGCTTGTGCTGCTCCGCGCAACCATCTATCCTTCGCAGCTTGTGCAACTGCTTCCATGCAGCTCTGTAAAGACCGCGAAGAGGTGATGTGTAGATCCTTTATCCCTACTGTGCTATTATTATAGATCTTAACTTAATTCTGTGGACCCAATATTCTATTCAACATTCACAACAAGTCTGCGCAATCATAAAACTGTAAACAAATGCATAAATATAACAAAAGCATAGACACACAATATTTCAGAATCAACTTATCTTTTATTAATTCTCTATCCAAGTACAATCCCAACTCCTCCCTACACACTCAGCTGTAGAGTCTCTACCTATCACTATGACCCAATAACTTTAGATCTACTTCTAACTTCTAACCATTCCTTCACATCTATCTGTTACTTGTCAAAACTCAGACTGACTTTACACTTAGAGCCTTGCTCTATTTATACAATCCCATGGTCCGCGGACCATGGGTAACTTGATACACTTTACATTAAATTACATTATCTTAGGGTGGAAAACCCTAGACTCTTGCGCTCTGCGCCTGCATTTGCAGGGTCTTTACATTACACTTGACTGAAATTCAGGCTTCAAGCCCCAAAAACCTGCTATGGGGGGATCCGCTGCCCAACACCAGGGTAAACACTAGACAGGATGGCTCCTGTTTAAGGGAAACCTTCTGGAGAGAACTCATATGGCTTCTTATCACCCACTTGAGGAGTGTGGATGGTAGAAACTTCCGACAGAATCGAAGAGGAGACTGGAATTTCACCTTCTGACTCCATAGGAAACAACCGACGATGAGCCGAAGATGAACGAGGAGACAACTCCAATCGAACACTAGGCTGATCATACAAACTATAAGGATGTTGTGGAGATACCACAAAAGGGTCTATAACTAGTCCTTGCAGACTATCAAAAGTCTGAGGACTCTCGAGAGTTTGGATAGGATTATCAGGGGATTTCGGGCCAGATTCATACGGTGACCCAATATTTGATGGAGGTGAATGAGAAGACAAAGGTTGAATACTCAAAACAATTCAAAGTTGAACACCTTGATCCTCAAGCAATTGCGGAAGTTCAATGAAAGTTTCTCTGGATGACCTTCCAGATTGAGAAGAGGAAGAGGAATGAGGTAAACCTGATGGTTCAACCACGATGACTTTGTCTTAAACAAAAGAGACGAGATATTAATTTCAACGATTTAAAAATATATTAGGGATATACTCACGATGTGGTTTCTATAGGGATTAATGCACGGATGTTTGGTGATGTAGAAACCCTCAAGGATCTTCTTGGGATCCTTGGTAGACTGTAATATTGGCTACAACTGGAACAAAGATGCATGCATATCTATGCTTAACAAATGAATATCAAAATGAGAAAGACTTATTACCTCAAGTCTTAGTGTGGTGTTTCTGGAGAGCGTAATGTAACTAGGCAGTAGACCCTAGGCCAGCTCTAGATCAAAACCTACACATAGAAAAGACAAGAGTAATATCACAACATAAAACCTTGATAAAACATGTAAAGATATCTAGTTGCATATATCTAAGCCACTCATAATAACGACATTGCATGAACATATAAACAAATTATACTACCAACATCGTGGAGTGGAAAACACAATTTCAGTTCTATATTGATGTAGAAAAGAGTGATTACAACCATCAGTTGTATTAACCTTCCCTTACCCCTCTAGTTCCTATCTCTCTCCCCCTTCTTAATCTCTTATGATGCCTTAGTCTGAGACTATGCTCGACAGTCAAATAAGTAATCCTTCGACCTCTTTCACAATGGCCCTAGCCTTGCATATATAACATGTGAGGATAGGGTTGCCAAGTCCTTCATGAGTTCCATTAGGTAAAACCAATGATGTTTCCATGCCTTTGTGCTCTTTCCCATTTGTAGATTCTATTAGGAATTAGTAATTCCTCCAAACTGGTCGAGTTCTAATGTTTCCCTACTTTTGTGAGTTGACATAGGAGAGAATCTCGGGATATTTCTAGGTCAACTTGTTCCCTTAACCCATAGAAACACATCTAGTTTCACTAACGCTCTTCTAGAGGTAACAACCTGAGTTACCCTAGGCACTAACGCACCCTTAGCCTTGCTAGGAAGCTTTATAAAGTAGGTTGCTAGTGCTTAGACATCGTTAGCTTGACAACTGGGCCTGCGAATTTGGCCAGTCCTTCAGTCATCATGTATTTCTCCTCTGAGTTGGTGAAGAGTACATTTTCCTGTATAATAGATGCCCCCTAAAGTGTGAGATCAGAGGCTATGGAAATAGTCAAAATACTTTGTATTTAATTGTCCTTTTCTTTGGAAAAAAAAGAGAGAGGATCAGAGCTTCGAGTGGTATGAGAAACCTGATACACCAAATATATAAAAAAACTAAAATCATGTCTTGAGTTAGGCATTCCCATGCTCAGTAGCTATGTCAAGTGATTTTCTCAATAAAGAGATATGATGATGCTGGTCATCGATAAGCACAATGTGGAACTTGTATCATAATAGGATCATTCTAATGAGTTGTCTCCAAAAAACAATAAATGCAACTTGGGAGAGGAAACAAGGTTGAGTGATGTAAACATCTACCCAAGGTCTTGATTTCTGCTTCACCGCAACAACATAGATCGATACATGTGAATATAGGTGTTGAGGTTGAACATGCACAAAATCGTCTGATTACTAGTCAATAATGAAGGCCGTTAACAGATGCGAGGATGGCCACCGATAATGGTGATGGTATCTAAGATGCACAGTAAAATCTAGTGAGTGCGAATGATGTTTTTGTCGTTGAACACTCATAGAATCGTTTCACTAGGAGCCAATAATGAAAACCCCTGACCAAACACAAGGTGACTTGCCACTGATGTCTGCAAGTACCAAGGCATTGAAGTGTTTCTGGGTCTTCTTCCTAGATAGAGTGTTGAAGTCAATAGGAAGCGACCTGTCAAAAGGTAGGCAATAAGGTGTTCTACATCAGTTGACATGAAACAGGACAAGAATGATTGTTTTTTGAGGAATCTTTTGAGCATTGGTTCAAAGCGACAGAGGGAATGATGATAGGAAATGCTTGATGGTTTGATGGAGGAAACAAAAGATAAAGGTTTTCCCTTGAATAATAGAAGTCACGAAAATGGTTTTAACCATGTAGCACTAGACTCATGAACACCAAAGAGTGTTAGGATACAAAGATGCAAGAACATCGAGGTATATAGGCTAAACTCATAGGACGGTAACGTTCATATTGAGAGGCCGTCACAAGGAAGGTGTGTTTGAGAGAGTGCCATGTTCAAGGGAGTGACTACCGCCAAAAAACTCCTTTCATAATATTGAACACAAAGCATTTGTATTGTCCACTTCCCCATCTGATTAGTTTAGTGAGTCCAGACAGGTAAACTCATCAGTGTTTTCATGTTTTAAGAGTTTGAAAAGGATCATAAAAAGAGCAACTCTGATTAGCAATGAGTCCACATAGGAAAACTCATTGGTCTTTTCATGTTTCAAGAGTCTGGAAAGATCATAAAGAGCGACTCCATTCCTCATCTGTTTAATTTAATAAGTCCAGACGGGAAAACTTAGTTGTCTTTTCATATTTCGAGAATTTGAAAAGATTGTAAAGAATGACTCCAGGGTGGTCCCTTTGTCATAGTTGTTAATCGGGTGCGATAAAGGTTTAACAATATACCTGAAAAGGTTCCTTTTTCGTAAGTTAATCTACTGAGTCTGGATAAAGAGAAATCTATGCTTAATATATGTTTGCCTCATTTTGTTATGAGTACAAGGAGACAAAGTAAACTTGATATTTGTCATGAAATTTTAATGAGTCACGTGACAACAATCTCAATATACCTTCATCGAATTTCAATGAGTTAAATGAAGAAAAATCGAGGTATCTTTTTCAGTTTAATGAGCGAGGAAAAAGAGGGAAAATAACGTCTCATTCCTTCTTCATAGATTTAACAAGCCCAAAGAAGGGAAAAAATTGGGGATTTTTCGATTTTAAGAGCAAGAAATAGTCCCAAAAAAGAAAGCTCTCATATCGTCGTCGTAGGTTTTTAACAAACCCGATGATGAAAAATTGGGATTTTTTTTATTTAACGAGCGAGAAAAGTTCCTCAAAAGAATTCCCAGAGCTTCTTCATAAGTTTTTAATGAGCTGATGAAGGAAATCGAGGTTTTTTCAATTTTATGAGCGAGAAAAAGGTCCCAAAAAAGAATGCTCAGTCGATGTTTTTCAGTTTAGTGAGCTAGAAAAAGAGAGAAAAGAGTTTCTCATATCATCGTTGTAAGTGTTAAACGATCCTGAAGATGAAAAACTCATGGATTTTTCAGTTTTAGAGTGAGAAAACATCCCATAAAATAAAGCACTCCTTGAGAATCAAACATGGTCATTTCTGTTGTTCAACCCTGAAAGTTCATTGATCAAAACATGAGAAATTTCTGCCAATATGGGGTCATAGCGCATGATAAATATCATAGGAAATGGAATAATTCTACTTTAATGACTTAAATTAAGATAAATCATGTCTCCAAAGTGACTATAAGGGAGCTCTTCAGCCTCCACTTTCACCATTTGCATCATTTGAGAGCTGTGAGAGTGTTTGGAGCTAAAGAGGAGCATATTTTCCACGGACAATTGCTTGCAATCCAGGTGACCATTTGACGTGTTACCTATCTCGGGTAGATGCCAAAACCCTAATATTGCATTATTCAACCCTTTTTAGCTCCTTTTGGCATTGGATTAGACCCGGGGAGCCCTATATCATTTATTGCTCCTAACTGTTACAAAATAATTTATCACTGACCTCACATTACGTGATCCTAGACACTGTCGGTCCATGTTATTGACATCTGCCTTGTGTCATGTTGCAAATTATGTGTCAACGTCTTCCTTGTCATCTCAGAAAGAATACCTCAGTTCACTACTCCTAGAGAAAACCCTTTTTTACCTATGTTTTTGGGTCGTCGTGGGTCAACAGTTGTTCCACCTGCGAAGATGGCAAAGATTGAACTAGCCCTAGTGATGTCTTCACTTTGTCTCTGTGTTGCACTCATGACGAGCTAATTTTGGCAAGTTTTTAAAACAAAATATTGAAGCTCTGGAGTGTAACAATGTCATGGGTGGCCCTAGGGTTGGTTGTTGGATCAGATGAGCTCACCTCTCTCCTTTGGGATGGTTGTTCCACCTTTTGTGCAACCTCTCAAAGGGATAAGCTCTTTCTCCCATCTCTTATGGAAGCTCCTCCTATAATTACTTCCTCCATGGCTGAGATTAGCTAGCTTCAAAGTTCAAGAGTTCAATAGTAAAAGTAGAAAGTTTTGCTAGAGTGTGAAAGGAGCCTCTTATGTAACTTAGCCTAAGATAGTTTTCAGTGGAGTTGGCTTGATTGTGAGAGTGTTATAGCATCAACCTTTTGGGTAGGAGAGAAAGTTATTCGTCCTTTTGGGAGACAGTTCATGAGTGAATGCTTACGGAAACATGCTAACGAGACCCTTCAAGGAGACTTATGACATCAAGGCTTGGTTGTAAGTTTTACTTTAGTTTACATTAATACAAATCAACAGTTTATTTCCTATATCTTATGTCAAATTGCATATTGATAGCTTGAAGTTCCTTGACCCTTTAAGTAGATCGCTTTTTGTCATATTCTATTATGTTCGTTGCGGTTCTCTATATGTTGTTTTCAGGTATAGAAGTGATTAGAAGAATGATGTTGGGTTGTGTTATATTCTTTCCACATAGTTAACAGGGGGTTTGAGGGGTACCCGTAACCGCACTTTATGGGGTTCGGGGCAGCGCCCCGGAAAATTTTGGTTTTGGACCCTATGTTAGGTTGGGCGGACCCACCTATGGTTTTGTGCATGATTTTTGCACATGCTTTTTGGACGCGATGGTTTTTGGTCCATGGTTTTGGACGCGATGGTTTTCGGTCCATGGTATTGGATGCTTCGGCATGTATAAATATGTATTGTAACATTTAAAGGAATATAATGACAAATCAAGCTGGTAGTCTCGGTTTTGGGATCTAGTGGGAAATCTCTGTGTATATGTGTTTTATATGTTATGCTCTCGCATTTTTATTTTTCCTGTGATTTAGAATTCCTATGCAGGTAATTTCTGTACGGGGTTAAAACCTACATTTGGTATCAGCGCTGTTTTGGCTTCAAGGGGACGCCTTTGTTGCTGAGGGGTTTCGCTCGTGCCTGTGGTAGACCTTATTCAGTGGGAGATCTGCGAGATTGATTCTGGTGGTGAAAGAAGACTACGAGCAGCGGAAAGATAGAGATTGAGAAGTTCAATGGTCAGAGTTTTGAGTTGTGGAAACTCAAGATGGAGGATCTGTTGGTGGATAAAGATCAGTGGATCGCAGTAGATCCGTGTACTAAACTGACGGGAGTGACCGATGAAGAATGGAAGAAGTTGGATCGGAAGGCAAAGAGCACAATACGATTGTGTGTCTCAGATTTAGTATTGTTGAATGTATCAGGGG